>VZUI01057494.1:0-43126 GCA_013401135.1 Cettia cetti | reverse complement strand
GGCTCGCCCCGCCCCGCCGCGGTGCATGCGGGGAGCGCCGCCGTGTCCCCGGCAACGCCGCCCGGCCCCGAGTGCCGAACGGGCCGCGGCCGCGGGCGAGCCGAGGGCGGGAGTCCCGCCCGTGCCCTGAGCCGCCCCCGCTCCGGAGCGCATCGCCGCGTCCCCGCTGAAGGAGCCCGCACCGTGCACGGCGGGGAAGCGGCGGGGAACATCGTCCTCATCCTCCTTATCCTACTCATCCTCCCCATCCTCCCGCTGCCGCTGCACAGGAACCGTGCGCTTCGTCCTGGCTGAGGCTTGCTTGCTGAAGGGCATGTACTTCAGGTTATCAGTGAAAGCAAACGTTGCCTTCTTGAGGTTTTTATGAAAACAGGTAGCCGGGCAAAGTGAGACACCTTAGTGTCTGCCCTCCGTGAGAGAGAGACCACCAGGTGAACGCACCGTGTTAGACTGGGAAATATTGGTGGAGAAAGACTTTGGAACCCGGACTTCCTTAATGCCAGCTTTTAAAACCCGTTTTAATTGAAATGGCCTCATAACTCTAGCTATGTTGATGTTAGAATGCAGGAGGAAAGGGAAAGGAAAGGGAAAAGGAAAAGCAAGATGAAATACCTTTCATTAGACTTACTACTATTTACTATGGTTTGGCCTATAAAGACTAACGTTAGAACATGAATTGTCTTAAACATGAGTTAGCTGACAGTGGAAAGATACTGTTCTAGAAGTAGTAATGTGGTTAGTTGTTATTATAATTTAATTTTAATGATAAATGTCTCTAAAACTATTTTAAATCATAATCATAACTGGTATAAGTATAAACAAACATATCAATCCTCAAAATAGTGCCATTTAGTATTGTTTATAGGCGAGTCCTAGTTTTTATAGCTAATCGAACTACTACTGTTTATATTTTGCGCATTTAAATGTTTATATAAAACCACTGAGATAACATTTGGCATGTTAAATGTTTCACAGAAAAATGATGCAAAATGTGCGTCTGGCTCCTGAGAATAATGAAGATGATCTCTATTCTGGCTACAATGATTATAATCCCATGTTTGACACAGAGGTAAAATATTTGCTGTTTCCCGCTTTTCCCATACGTTGAATTTTAACTTGGAAGATAAGAATTTATGGGTACAGTACTATACAAGTTTATAACTGCTTTGAAGTGAAATTTACTTTATTTAGCAAGAAACCTTTGAAGTTTCTCAGGGATCTTCTTGAATAGTTAATTCTTCGATAGCTTTCTATCCCAACTAAACACCTGTGCAGATCTCAGTTGAGGTAAGATGCTGTAATGGTTTGAATTTTTGAAATGTAAAATCATAATTATTTGTAGGCACAATCAATGTGTTATTTCCCAGGCTGTGTGCAGCAGCAAGTTTTCTGACCAAAGAGGCTCCTGAGCCCTCAGTAGATCACTGATTTCCAACTATGCTGCTGCTGGAGGAGCTCACAGTAGAATGGAACCCTGCAGGTCTCTGTACAATTGGGTAGAGCATCTGGAATGTCTTAAAGCAGCCCTGCACACCACTTTTGGGTAACTGCTGGTGTGGAGGAGTTGGGACAACAGTGATGCCATTTGGTCCAAACCTACTAGCAAGACTTGGCATCTTGTGTGAAATCCCAGAACCCAATTCATGGAAGTTGCTGCAGGACCTGAGAGACATGAGATGTTTTAATGTCTTGCATGAAATGTTAATGTCAAAATTCAGAAGCAGCTTAACTAGTAAGCATTTGGATGAAAAAAGAAATTCATGTTACATTTAACAACTTCAGCTGCTTCCTCTGTGTTTTTAGAAAATAACAAGTTTTTACATTTCCTAGTCTGGAAAACCAAAAAAGATAGAGAAATAATATAATTGTAATTTATTGTCAGCAAATCCTGTTGTTCAGTTATCTTCAGGTATTTTGTGAAGAATTTTTGATTTTTTACCAATCTGCTTTCAGTAGTCTGAAGGTTGTGGAATTGTGAGTTTGTCTGTTGTGGTTTTAAAAGGGTTAATGTTTTTATCTTTTCTAGGATTTAGAAAATGATGTAGCTTTTCAACAGGCAGCGAGAACAAGTCATGGAAGAAGACCCCCTGTAAGTATTTTTAAAACACTTTGCATTAATGTAGATCTTAGTAAGTAGAAACACTAGTAATTGACACACTTAGGTTTTAATTGGTGGGATTTTTTTGTTTGGTTCTTTTTTTTTCTCACCCAGGTGACAGCCAAAATTCCTGGTACATCAAGTCCAAGACCTCTAGCTACTGGATTTGGGGCAGGTTTTTGTTCTGTTGTATCCTTAATGAAAATGTCATTTACAAAGTAAAAATGTACCATTTAATTCCACGCACAAAGTGAGCCCTTCTAAATTAAGAATTTAATTCCAGTGAACTGCATCTATTCATTAGTTTTAATTCACAGCGTTGCACTTGGTCAAGGCATGGTTACTGATGGTTTTTCTTTTCTCCTGAACCATGCTGCAAATCTTCTGTACTGCATAAGGCATTAGAGTCCAAGGTATTAATTGGGTTCACTTGCAGGGGGAACTGAATAGGTTGTTATTTGGGCTTGGGAAAGTTTTCTGGAAATTAAGGTGAAATCAAGTCTTGAAGAATATAGGCTCTGAAACATATCTAGTTGAATCAGAAAAAGTTGGTTGTGTTCTTTTGTATACTTAGATGTATTGATAAAATAAATCTGCATGAGAATATGACTTAAGAGATTAATACAGTGACAAATTTCATCAGCTCTGCACAGTATTTTACTGAAGTGTAAATTACTTGTTAAATATCAGGGTAGCAATTTCAATAATTTAGTAATGGAAAGTGTGCTGCCTCAGATAATTTTCTATGTATTTCTTTTTATAAGACCTGACAGAAGTATCCAAATACATAAAAAACATTTATTGTGAATTTGTGCTAACTGAAGTATTCAACGTGTTTAAGTCTGCCAGGCACTGGCAGTATATTGCATATGAGTAACATAAATGGGAACTTTGCTGTGAACTTATGTGACAGTTAACTTTTAAAATTTAGTGTTGGAACATCATACATAGGCTTCTTATGCTTTGTGAATGACAATTTCAAACAACTTACTTATTTTGTAGTCAAAGGCACCTTCAACTTCATCTATGGGAAGACCCATGACAGGAGCTATACAGGTAAAAGTTCCAATATTTACATTTTATATTCACTTGGAACAATGAATTTTTCTGGTAAGTGTTAGATACAAGTATTTAGAAGTTCATTGAATTAATACAAATTACTATACTTTTAGTTTGTCCTTTTTTGAACATAGTACTGTCAGAAAGCATGAGGGTAGTGATGTGTGTTTTATTTGAGCACAGATATGGAAGCAATAACAGTGTAGTACTTTCTAACAGTTACAAATTGCAATGAACAATTTGTCATTAAAATAATATATATAGAATATATAAAAATATATAAAAATATAAAGTTATGTCTCTATTGTCTACAACGTATTTTTTAATGGGATTATTTAAATATATTTTCTTCTTTATTTGAGGATGGGGTTGCTCGACCAATGACAGCAGTGCAAGCTGCAGGTTACACTAAAGCAGCTGTGAGAGGTATGGTTTGTAGAAATTGCCAGCTGCCACAGGGAGATGTTATTTTACAGTTTTCAGTACTCTGGTAATTTTTCAGGTTCTTCATTTGATCCTCTTGGCCAAGCAAGAGGTCCTGCTTCACCTCTGGAAAAGAAAACTTCAGACAGGTTTGTTCAGTTCTGCGTTACATTCTTTCAAAGCATTAACAGCAACAGAAAACCAACCATATATAGAGTTTAAAAGTATCCAGTTACAGAAACTTTGAGGGGCCAAACTCTAAACTTGGTGGAATAATGCCACAAACATTTGTGCATGTGGTTGGCTGACTTTCAGGAACATCTGATTTCAGTGATCTCTGGTTCTGGCTAGCTCAGCAGCCTGCGTGTATCTGTTGCCACACAAATGCTGTGATACGTACACAGAACTGTGCAGGACCATGGAAGTGTGTGTGACAGGCAAGGAACACCATAATTCTTGCGGTTCTTTGGGAAGAACTTGGAAGAAGTTGCCTGCTCCTTCTCCCTGTTCACTCTGAGCTTAACACTTGTGCTGAAACCTGCAGGGTGATGTGAATGTTGGGGAGTTCACACAGAAAATCATTGAGCTTTCCAATACCAAAGTTCTGTTCCCCAAATGTAGCTCTATAGGAATAGGGAATCCTACTGAAATGGTTGCTTATTTAGCAACAGAAAAAGTCCAGAAGAGCCACAACTTTTCATTATAATCTGCATTTGCAAGCAATGCTCGAGAGTTATGTATGGAAATAAAGGTTCAATTAATTGCTTTTAATGTGCTGTGTCATTTCATTAGTGTTTGATATAAAAGCTCATCTGTTGTTTTGTAGTTACTTCTCCTGAACAAATTTGGTTCATAAAATTTGCCTGTCTGTACTCTTCTTGTAAGAGGATTTATGTTTTCTTAGGTCTCTGTTCTCAAATAAAGAGTGTGAATGTGATATCTCTGGACAATCTTCTTTAGGCATAGTTTCACACAATACTTTCTTTGATGGGAAAAACAGGTAGTTGTGACATGTGATATGTCATTGTATTGTTTTATAGAGAATATAATGTGTAAAAGCTTAGTGTTTGCAGTTATATTACTTTAACTTTAGTGTTAATCCTTTTGTTGTTATTTTTATTTTAGTTTAGAAGAGAAGATGAGGCAGTTGGAAAAAAAAGTGAATGAACTGGTTGAAGAAAGCTGTGTTGCCAATAGCTGTGGAGACTTGAAATTGGTAGTTTTTCTGATTTTCATTTCATTTCTGCTTTAATTTGTATAGATAGATGTTTCAAAATTACTTGTGGTCAAATGTGAAAATTATTAAAATATTTTTAATTCTAAATTTATTATGACTCTTCTAGTCTAGTGATACCTTGCTTTGCTGGAAAGAAAAGGTAGGAGCTGCGTTTCTGGCACATGTATTTGTTAAGATTTCAGTGTCACAAAAATTCCCTTCTCCCTGTGTCTATTGACCTCTTCAGATGGGTCTGATGAATTAGTTATACTGGCACAGTTCTGGCCCAGGCTAGCTACCATTTAACAGTTCCTAGGTGTGATCAAAGGTTCCCATGGATAAGGAACTATTTCCAATAGACAATGTGAATGTATTCGTTCTGTTATAGAGGATACTAGAGCATTGTTATGCCACTGAGTAGTGGCTGATTAACTAATCTATTTTGTTAGTTTTTCCTGAGCCTCTTGTATGTATGGTCAAGAATGCTCTTGATGTGAAAGGGTTGTTTCTTACATAGATTGTATCAGATGACTCCAAGAGTCCTATAGGATATTTGTTTTTGACAAGTCCAGCAGAATATCCATTTTCCTGCAAAAGTCATCAAGGTTGTGAACTCATCTGTGAAACAGCCAAGTTGGATTTGCCTTCTATCATAAAGGACTAGGAATCAAACTACATCATGAAGTACTTCTTTCACCACTGGCTTCCAAATAGCCACCTTGAGTAGTAACCATTACTTAATCATTGCATCCTTGTGGAGGCACACAGGACTGCTAATGGCACTTGCTAGACCCAAAGCATTGCTTGTACAAAGGGTATTGGCACCAATCTGTAGAGAATTATATTGGGTACATAATTACACAGCTAAGCAGACTTAGCTTATTGCTAATTAAAACCTTTTTGTGATTTTTGGTGCTTGTTTCAGGCATTTGGTGCAGTCTGTAAACCAAAGAAAATAGATATGAGTATATTCTATTCATACTTGTTTTGAATGTATTTTCATCATCTTGAGTTAGTAAGATTCAAGGCGCTGTTAAATTGTAATATTTTGCTTAAGGCTCTGGAGAAAGCAAAAGAGGCTGGAAGACAGGAAAGAGAATTGTTGAGACAACGTGAACAAATCGCTCCTCCAGAAAGCATCAACTTAGACCTCACTTACACAGTAAGTGCTTAGAAATCTTCAGTGACTGAAATGTTGCTAAAAAACCTCCAGAGAAGAAATGTCAATGTTTCCTGAAGTGTGTGTGTCTGTTGTAATGCTCCTGGCAGTGTACAGAGGAGATCCATTCATGACATCCAGTCTGTTCCCATGCATTCCCATGCAATCTCAAATACCAGAGAAACCACAATAGTCTGCATTAAGTGGAGAAGAATTTCCATGAATATGTATTCCAGATACTTACTCACATGTAAAACCTGCATATCAAAGTATAGCAGATGCAGACCCTGTGTTTCAGAAATAAATAGCCTAGAGAATGTAATATGCTGAGAGGAGAAAACAAAACAGGAAAGATCAGATGCTGCCTTTAAATTGAACCATAAAGTGACCAAGAATGTGATACGTGAAATAGGATATAGTAATATTCCTGAATCTTAAAGCAGGTATCTAGATTTACATTCTGGTTATCAAATAGTAAACTTTTTTTTAAAGGGTACAGCATGTATAAAAATACTTGAGGTAGTATTTAGTCAGTAGCTTTTAAACCTGTTTCCTCTATATCAATTTGCAAGAACAGAGGAGTATTGGAAGTGGTAAAGACAACAGTTCCAAGGTGAAATTAACTGGAAATTATCTACTATGAATTCAAGTTTCTTACTGTTGAGAGGACAATATATTTTCTTGTACCTGTGGTTCCAATTTTTTATAGGTTCTCCTCAACCTGGCCAGTCAGTATGTTGCTAATGAAATGTATGCTGAAGCTCTGACTACTTACCAAGTTATAGTGAAGAATAAGATGTTCAGCAATGGAGGTAGGTTGTATCCCAAAGTGGATTAAAACTGGTGGTCAGGCATTCAGAGTGAGAACTGCATCTGCATGGTGCTGATACTCAGAGAAGTCAGCCCTCATGTCTGGCACTCAGAGTGGGTGACAGATATTCATAGTCTCTGACTTGGAGAGCCAAACTACATTAAATTATACTGATTCTTGAAGTCTTTTCTTTCCACAAACTAAGCTAAACATAAAGACAAATGCATAATTTTCTCATGCCACACATGCTATCTGGTCTTCTCTAGTACTAATTTTTTTTCCTTTTGCCTTGGCCTTTCCCTCCCGAAAACTTCTTTTTAGTATTTTGCATATCTCTGAGACTCCTACAGTGTGTTTTTTTAAGAGATGCTTATTTGCAGCTGTCTTCCTGGAGAGCACTATAAATAATTTCCATTTCATCCTTCAAAATCAAAATTAGAATACATCTTACATGATAGTTCTGTTCTAGGTTTCATCACTTCATCTTCTCTCTCATCTTCTCTTGGGTTAAATTCACAGAAGGTAGTTCTGTGCAGTTCTACTTCAGGGGGACATTGCTATCCTATAATGAAGACAAATTTATTAAGAAGTTGTTCTACTCTGTCATTTGAAACACTTAAAATGTTGTAACTCATTGACTTCTTTTATAGGTATACTGAAGGTAAATATGGGAAATATATATTTAAAACAACGGAACTATTCCAAAGCTATCAAATTCTACCGTATGGCTCTAGACCAGATTACTACTTCCCACAAACAGATGAGGTGAGTTTCTTCTAGGAGGCACGAGTATGAAATACAAGTTTTGGATACAGTACGATTTAGTAATTAAAAATCCAAACTAAACCTGATTTCTTACTTAGGATAAAAATAATGGAAAATATTGGAGTTGCATTTATTAAAACTGGCCAATATGTTGATGCCATTTCTTCGTTTGAAGAAATAATGAGCTTGTCCCCAAACCTGAAGGCAGGCTTCAACCTGATCCTATGTTACTTTGCTATTGGAAGTGGTGAGCAAATGAAGAAAGCCTTCAAAAACCTCATCGAAGTTCCCTTGGAAGTGGATTATGAAGACAAATACATTTCATTAAATGTAAGTTTGAAAAAAATAAAATGTGTCTTTATATAGTAAATCAGGACAAAGAGGGAGAGATACTGAATGCCCGGACTATACTGAATATGGAA
This sequence comes from Cettia cetti, assembly GCA_013401135.1. NCBI lineage: Eukaryota > Metazoa > Chordata > Aves > Passeriformes > Sylviidae > Cettia > Cettia cetti. The sequence goes on along the minus strand of VZUI01057494.1, from coordinate 35,173 downwards.
AATGATGTGTATTTAAGTATCTGAAATAACTTTTTCACTAGCATGCATTTAGTGTGGCAGCACTGCTCAGATGTGTAAAATAATGAAAGAACATTTAAATCTTTCTTTCCTCAAAAGATATGATATACATAAAACCCACAGCACAAGATTGTCTCCTTAATGATTTTGTTGAAATTCATTTGGACTTACTTACATAGCTCCCTTACTGCTTTACCATCTTCATTTATATAAAATTTTAATAAAATATTTATAAGGTAAAATGAAGAGAGCTAAACAATGAATGGGTTAATGCAAGTTCCCTCAAGTGAGTGCTAATAAAACTTGTAATATTGTAGTGTTACTTTGCAGAAGAAAACTATAGTGACATTTACAGATGCTTATTTTAGTTTATTGGAAACTGGACCTCCTTTGACTTTCCATGATGCTAAAGAGAGGAAAAAATAGTTAACAGGTTTAGGTTCCCTCTTAGAAAAATCCTCTATAGAAAGATCAAGCCTTTTACCTTCTCCTAGCAGTCTTTTTTTCAGTGAAGCAAATCTTTCAGTCCAAAAGATCAAACATATAACTAATCTTCAAACTGTTTGCAGCTTAAAAGTAGCTGTTGTTTCCTATTGTCCTAGCATAAGGAAATAAAAGATAATGTATGAAGCATTAAGATACATTTATTGATATACATGTATATATTTTTATATGTTCTGTATAATTTCTAATATAAGAAATTATATAAGAGTAAGAATGATTAAGCCTTTGAATTAATTGAGGACTATGTCAGTTCATTCATTGGAAAAAAGCCTTGAGATTGCAGAAGTTATTTCTAAGCATAGGCAAGCTATAGTTTTAACAGACATTCCAAGTTTTCTACTTTTTATGAAGGAGTCAGAGAAAAGATCATGGTTTCCTTCTGGTCTTTATTTTGCATAAATCTATGATCTATCCCCAGTAAATGGGGAAAGGCTACCTAGCATACCCTGCATAACTTCTTTTAGAGCTAACAGAGATGTGCGATAGAAACCATAAGATGATCCTGCAAGTTATTGTAATGAGGCGGTAGCACAAGTCCTCATCTGCTGAATACCACAGTGGTTCAGCAAATGCTTGTTTTTAAGCATGAGAATATTCTCATTGTGATCTGCAGCCTTCCTGGTCTGATACACATGACATGAACTACATCTGTTAACAACCTTAATGTGAGCTGTGGCAACACACATGAGCAGAAAAACAGTATTGAAGTATTTTGTAATGCCAAATTTCAGAGTATACAGTTAGAAAACTACTTTAAACTGAAGCTAGCTTTTTCAAATGTGGAAAGTAAGTGACAATATAGACCATATATTTGACATCAATTTATGTTTGCAGTCATATTGTCTATAAAATAATTAAAATGTTTATATGCTGGTATAATTTGCAGTTGCTTTGTCCCCCTCCAGGATGATCTACATACGAATCTACTGATTGAAGCCATTAAAACTGACAGTTTAAGTCAAATAGAACGTGAGAGGTAATGGTGGACTCTGTTCCTTCTTGACTGTGGTGCCTTGAATTTTAGCTCCCAGAAGGATTATCAGTCTTGTCACCTGTCCACAGCTCTTGTTACAAAAGTGTCCTCCCAATTCTTGGGAAAGACTATGCTCAGAAGAACCAGTTGGATCACTCAGTTTAGTGTACTGCCCTAGAGTATCTACCCCAGATGTTACAGGGTACATTGCTTAAAACTTGCAGCGTTTGAGTTTTTTTAAAAACACAGCTAGTGTGCAGTGAAAGGAAAACAGAAAAAACTAAGACTTTAATCAAGATATATAGAAATAATGGTAACAGGGAACTGGTTACATTGACTTCTGAGATTTGCACTGGGTGCGGGAAGAAGCCAGAAGACATTTTGTTTTAGTTGGTTTTCTGTACATGTTTTTGAAATGGTGACATAGTATTGTATGCAATTATAGAATGGTTTGGTTTGGAAGGGACTTCAGAGATGATCTGGTTCCAGCCCCCCTGCCATGGGCAGAGACACCTCCCACTAGACCAGGTTGCTCAGAGCCCCATCCAGCCTTGAACCCTTCCAGGGATGGGGCATCCACAGCTTCTCTGAGGAGCCTCTTCCAGTGCCTCACTGCTCTGAGAGTGAAGAATTTTTCATATTCTTGTGTCGTGTTTTTTGTGGTTTTTTTCTTCCTTTAGGAAGTCCTTGGCAGAGGAATACATCATGACAGCTGCTAAACTCATTGCACCGGCAATCGAGACGTCTTTTGCAGTAGGCTATGACTGGTAAGAGTCAAGTGGGGCTTCTTTTTGTCTAAACTGTGTCAACTCTTGTGCTGCCTATGAAACCAGTTCACAGATGGAAGCAGCCTGCCAAACACAGTTCTCTGTGCATCTCAGACACAGTGACCACGCTATTTTCAGTTTGCCCTCTAACAAAACAAAGCATTAGAGCACATTCTGTCTTAAAAAGTAATTTATCACCAGAAGTCAGCTCTTAATGATATGTTTTGCAGTGTTATAAATTTACACAAAAAGTTCAATTGAATTTGAAAATTCAGTGTCAAAATTGAAAAGCTTTTAAAAGTCTCAGCAGACAAATGCTATATGGAAGGCAGTGATTGCTGGTCTTAAAGGTTGAAAATAATGAAGACTTGGGTTGCTTAAGAAGTTTTGATCACCCTGCTGAGTCATTATGTAAAACGCTGGAATTTAAATTTGAAGAAAGGGTTGTTTGAATTTCATTTATGAACTTAATGTTTATAATTATAAACTTAATCTGCCATTTCTTAAAACATTTATACAAGTGTACACAGTGATAGGCTGCTGACTCATCATTTGGACTTTATTGTGCAATGTAGAGCTTAGCTTTTGCTTTCTGTGGTATTTTCTACAGCAGAATACTCTTTTTAAAAAAAATTCAATTAGACACTCTTCCTATAATGACAGTATAAAATTAATAGCATAACTTTTCCAAAATTTATTTTTAGTTTTTTATTGTGAGGGCTTACTTTGATATTTTTTGTATTTTAATAGCCTTGGAAAATAATATGTATGCAAATAAATGTTGTGTATTGCAGGCACAATATTATTATATTGCACTAACATATGTTAATGTTTGGGTAATGAATAATGTTTGATGGTAAAAGAGGACTGCTTTTTACCTGGAGTTCATGGCCTGTTAGGATTATTCTTACATTTTCCAAGTCCTATAATTATAATTTGCTAGGAAAGCTGTTTATACTAACAGGAAACAATCTCTCACACAGACATGTGTTGTCTGCCAGAGTCCACAAGGTGGTGTTTGATGGTTTAATAATCACTATGATCTTATAATTTCCCTACTTCTGCCATTCTGAATTATTAGGACTTAAATAATGTGTCTTGTGAAAAACTAGGTTGTTGTTTTCTAATTTGTTAGCATGAGCAAGCCAGATTTGTTTGCTCAGTGTCCTGTTTTTTGGTTAGAAAAACTTGAAGAGGTTCTAAGATACTCATTTTTCTTAGTGCTATCCACAGAATACTTCTCATGGAGTAGCACTCTCTCAAACCTGGCTAATTTAACAGCTTTTGCTGAGATCTGTGGGATTGCTTTTTGTGTATCAGGACAGATTTACTCTCTGTTGTTTTAAGCTGAGATATTCACACCCAATGAAGAAGTTTAACCAGCAGCTTGAGCTTAGTTTTTCTTATTATAAACTTTATTATGGGTCATCTGAGTATTAAATGTACTTTCAATCAAATTCATGTTATTTAGAGAATATTCTTCAGAGTTCATAACTTCTTACTTAAAATGTGACATAATATCAGGACTATTCTGTCATATTTCAAAAAGAACAGTTGGATAGTCAGATCTCGTTGCATTTTATGGTTAAAAGATGTTAAAACAGTTAAAAATGCTTTTTTGATGTTGCAAAGGTATCTGTAATAAAAGAAGAAATTACCAAGTTTTATTACAGCTTTTCCTCTAACATAAAAGGCATTTGTCTAAAGACTGTCCATGTGCCAAACCAGTTCTAGTAGCAGGCATTTTGTTGAATTAAACTACTGTTGGAAAAATAGCCAACTATTAAAAGGAAAGAAGGTGGCTTTCCACCTGTTAAAAAAATAGTGGCAGGGATTAAGGAAGCATCTCACAAGTTGTTCATTTACTGTGCCTATTTTCCAAGTGTTTGAGAGAACAGGATATGCATACAGTAAATAAAGGTCTTACTTCAAATGATCAGGCAGCTGAAAGTAGATCACACCAAACTGTGGGATGGTGGCTGTGAGTGAACATCCAAACTGTGTGCTGCCTCCTGTTCTGCCCTCTTTTTGCAGAAGATCCTAAGCCACAAATAACTGGGGATGACCAGAAAGAGACTTATTATTATGACTTATTAATTTTATGATGCAGCTCATGGACATAGTCTGTAGTCTCTGGATTTGTTCACTAATATTTTTTATAGGTTTGTTGATATATGCATCAGGAGATGATATTTGAAAAAACACATTATAGAATGTAGACGAAGAAAATGCTTGAAAAATTATTTTAGTCAGTTTTTGACATCCACTATTGCTCAGTGATAGAAAATAATGTGATATTGAGGCAGCTGACTTAAAAGAAACAAAAGTCAGCAGAAATGCTGTAATTAGGGTAGGTTATAGGACTGAAATATTCTTACAAGTATTGTTACTCAGAGTGCTCTTTATCACTGTGAAGAAAAATTAGCTAAAAAAATTCATTTAGGAAAGAAAATTAGCTGAAAAAAATATATAACTTGGAGGCATTTGCACAGATGCATTTTGTTTATCTTCATGGCTTACTTTCTGTTGCAGGTGTGTTGATGTGGTGAAAGCTTCCCACTATGTAGAGTTAGCCAATGATCTGGAAATAAATAAAGCCACTACTTACTTGAGGCAACAGAATTTTAACCAGGTACAGTAACTTTTCACATTAGAACTTTTTAATACTGTATTTGCAAAGATACCTTTGTTAGCCACAGCATATGTTTTGGCAAGGGAAAGTGTAATTTATGCAAACAATAATTGTTTTGATGTTGATCAGTAGAATAACTTTATAAAAACACTGGCAAGCGACAAGTTTTATCTAAATGAAATTTCTGCCATGGAAGTTAGAGTGAATGCAGTGCATTTCAAAATCAAAACACCTAGTTTCCTTCACTGGGTGTCCAAGCTGTCATTGTCACTCATTCACTCACTGCCCCACTGGATGGGGGATAGAATCAGAAGAGTGAATGGGAGAAAACTCATGGTCTAAGATAAAGACAATGTAATAGATAAAGCAAAAGCTGTGCATATAAGCAAAGTGAAACCAAGGAATTTCTTCACCACTTCCTATGGGCAGACAGGTGTGTTCAGCTGTCCCCAGGAGAGCCAGGCTCCACCATGCACAGTGGTGACTTGGAGAGACAAACAGCATCACTCCAAACATCCGCTCTTCCTCCTTCTTCCTCCAGTTTTCTATGCTGGGCATGACACCTTATGGTCTGGGACATCCCTGTCATCAGCTGTGGCCAGCTGTCATGGCTGTGTCCTGTCCCAATTCCTTGTGCACCCTCAGTCCACTTGCTGCTGGGGTGGGGTGAGGAACAGAAGAGGCCTTGGGTTTGTGAGAGCCCTGCTTAGCTAAAACTGTGTTATCCACAGTTTCCAGCACAAACCCAAAACAGAGCCCCACACAAGTTTTTATGAAAAGAATTAACTATCCCAGCCAAAACCAGCACACTGAAACCTTTTCAGAGATCAGGAAGCAGTTTGAGAATTTGCAAAGTTTTGGGCAAATCTGGCAGCTTTACTGATTATAGCTTTTTGAAGGGTGAAAATGTTACAGGTAGGTAAAAAGTCTTATGATCTCAGGAATTTATTGGTTCAGTGGTAATTTTTTTGTGATTTCCCTTTAGTGTTCAGTATGGGTTAAAAAAACTAAAATCAGTTCCCAGAGGTAAAATGAGATACAGAGATTGCTGGTGATGTTTTGTGGAGTACGTCAATGGAGAGAAAGGGAAGAGTGTTGGAAGCTAGGAGTAGGGGGAGAAGAACCTTTTTACTTGGATTATGTGACAGAAGACCTTTGACCTGCACTGGAACCACTTAACAGTAGAGTGGGATTGCAGAGCATCTTTATATTTGTTTTGTTCTAATAAAACTGCAGCTGCCATTTACATTCATCCTGTCTGTCTGTTGTTCATATACTTCCTAACTCACCAACTGCTCAACACACCTTTGGCTGAATAACAAGAATGGAAACTTTTTGAAATACTCAGTTCCAAGGCTGAAATTTTATTGTGTCTTTAAAAAAAGAAACAAAAAAAACAAACAAAAAAACCTAAAATAGATTTCTCCTGTTAGAACAATGGGCTTAAGTATGGGTTCATAATGAACATATTATTTTAAAACAGTCCTTGTATATAAAATATAAAATATAAAATAAAATTCAGGGAGAACTTACTATGTTATGTTTAGTTGTGTGTGTAAAATATTTTGAATTTTTTCTAATATCAAAGAAAAACTTTGAAAATTAATTTAAAAACAAAATTCTGCAGGTTAACCATGCATCTTCTTAACATCTCTGCCACACTCTGCGAGAGTCAGACAAACTGCTTTGAGGTTTAACTTCTATAAGCAAATAATATAAATAGACTGGAAGCAAGTCAGAAGGAATAGTTTGAATAGTCTGTGTTTTGATTGTTGAAAATAAGTAATTGTTACTGTTGGAATTAAAAAGGTAGAAGTTCTTTAGAAATCTTTAAATGTAACTGATGATGCAGTGCTACTTTACTAGGACAAAAGGTATATTGCCTGTGGATTTTCATCCTAGGGCTCATAATTGCTGAAATGGTTCAAGAGACCCACAAGACAATTTACCAGTAAATTAATTGAGTTCAGACTCACGTGAACTTTTCATTACACATGAAAAGGGCATTTCTGCCCAGTCTTCATCACCCAAGGTCCCATTTAGCAGTAAAAGCAAAGCTAAAGAAATCAGATACAATTGGAAATGGCTTTTCAGAAAGTAACTTCAAACTGTAGAGCTCTAAATTCACCAAAAGTTAATTCCATGAAGGAGCAAATCTTTCCTTAAGAGTAGAGTACCTTAGGTATAGTAATGTTACATCTGAAAATATTTGGGATCATTCCCTTTTTGGAGAAAGTTACAAATATATATGCATAAGTTTAAAAGTATCATGGTTAAAATTTGCATATTTCTGAGACCACAAAATCTAGAGCCTAACTTTTGACATGCTTTTCTTGACTGAAATTGGTGTATTTTTAAAGAATTTTCTATTAGAAGAATGTTAGGATCATCGATAGTTCATAGTTCTTGGATAGACTGTAGTTGACTAAATCTATGAACTACATATAGCTTTATATATTTTGTCATTTTGCACATCATTAATACAGTTGTGGTTTTTGTGTAGAGTAACTGTGGAAACTATGTATGACAGACAATTAAAACTTCTCTTTATGTTTGTTTTGGCATTTGACATATAGTGTCATGGCTTTGATTTGATATGTAAACAGCAGCTTAAAGATTTCATGGAAAGGAGGAAGTAAACTTTTGAATTGCTAATGTTGATGGTTGAATTGTGGTTGGCACATCTGTGTTGTTGTAGTAGATGATGGAACTGGGCTTACTGTGATATTCCAACAGTTCATGTTGTTAGAATAAATATTTAGCATAAGGGAGACAGATTCATTTAATAATTTAGTCTGCAGTTACAAATGTTATTCCATAGTCAATGAAAAGAAAAAGCTGCCTTTTATAGCACAGGGATTTTTGCAGGGTACATGCTATAAATGTGCTCTTTTGTTTGTCTATAGCCATCTTTATTTTGAAGTTTATGAAATTCAGTTTTCATGTTAAAGTTTTAAAATAAATCTTCTGGCCTCAAGATTCACATTTGAGTACTTCCTAGACTTAGACAATTGTCATCATCTTACTACGCAAAACAAAGGCACATCAAAATCCAGTCCTACACTGTGGTGTATGTTTTTTTAATATAGTGTGTTCCTTTTCAGCTTTTTAATTAGGATTTTATGTCAATTCATTTGTGTTCACTTAAAAAACTAGAAAAATAAGTATGAGAATTTTTATTAGTTGAGTAGATGAAAAGCAAATCATCTAACATTGTATTTTGTATATACAGAATTGTCAGATACCTGTAGTTCACAGTAGCCTTATCTAATCTAAATTTTGGATAGGTAATAGGTAGCAAATATTATTGAAATTTTGTGATGAGAATAAATATTGTATAAATACAGATACACTTTTCTGTGGACATGCTCACAAGTGTGTGTTACAAGCTCTAGTAATTATCATGTGTGTGATATGAGTTGATAATTTCAGCTCTTTGTTACTGTGAAGTTTATCAATGCTTTTGGAAAGGATTTTGGAGTAAGTTCACTTCAGTGTGAAGTAAATTGTTTCCAAATTATTTCTAGGCACTGGAGACTTTGAAAATGTTTGAAAAAAAGGATAGCAGAGTAAAGAGTGCAGCTGCAACAAACCTTTCATTCCTTTATTATTTGGTAAGTGTTTGCTGCAACAAAACCAGTTAAGAACTGCAGTTTATGTAGCAACCTCTCTATTTTTGTAGCAATTTTTGTGTCTGCCTAAATAATCTCTGTAAACAAGAAGAAACTGCACCTTAGAGTAATTCATCTGGAGCACCAGTTGAAGTTTGGATCAAGTCCCTTTGTGTGCTATTGATGAGAAGAAGAGGGAGATTGAGCCCCAGGCCACAAAACATGCCTGCAGTTGGATTTGTGCAGAAGCTCAGTGGCTGGATTTAGAACATTGGCCCTGGGGACCCTGGCTGAACTTCAGGAACACGTGAAATATGCAGCTTAGGCAGGTGTGTTTGTGTATGAAGTTTGTAGGGTATGGATTTTTAAATTTTTTTTTTTTAGTAAATGCTGCTTTATTACAACAAAGAAAGCTTGCAGACTGGATGGGACAGAGTGGAAAGACATGTCTCAAGTGTTACCTGAAACCTGAAAGAGATGATCTACGTTATGCAAATATATAAGAAATATTTTAGGACTGAATAATGGAGTTGTTTTTCATCCTCAATCCCCTGAAATGCCTGTAAGAAGCCACAGCTGCAAGAAAATTACCTGACAAACGACTAATACAATGTTTGTTTTGTTCATGTAGGGGAATGAATTGGAACAAGCAACTAACTATGCAGATTTAGCTGTGAATTCTGATAGGTACAATCCAGCAGCTCTAACTAACAAAGGAAATACTGTTTTTGCAAATGGAGACTGTGAAAAAGCAGCAGAATTTTATAAGGAAGCTCTCCGGAATGATTCCTTATGCACTGAAGCACTTTATAATCTTGGTAAGTCCAGGTGCTATTGTGATTTAGCTTTTGACTGAAGGTAACAGTAGTGTTTCTGAGAACCTATCTTTGAAAGTTTTCTTACAGAAATATGTGTGAATTATTATTAGTTTATTGAGAAATTTATGTTATGGCAAGGTATTAACTTGTACTACCTGTCTGTTCTGCAAAAAAAATTGCCAGCGTTAACAACATCAGTTAGTAATTGCAGATTAATAAGTTACTTTGAAGATTAAGAAATTCATACTATGTACTAAAAGGATGCCAGTTTCAGCGTTATTAAACTATGAGAGTCATTCTCTAAAAGCCTTGCCTTTCCCTCATTCCTCTTGTTCAAAAAATGAGATTACATAAGTTCTTGGTCTTTGACTGGGTTCATGTTCCTTGTGTTTATCAGTTTGGTAGGTCATGCTGGCTCATAAAACTTTTGTGCATGGCTCTTAACAAATAGAGAGTCCTTTAAAATCAAGGCAGGTTCACTGCCTCCAAGTACTGTGTTCCTATTTGGCTTTTCTTGGTTATTCTTTCAGTTAATATGCTGAAGTAATCTGTTTCTCATTATAGTAATAATTTTTATTTTTTAGGTTTAGCTTACAAGAAGTTAAACCGGATAGATGAAGCTTTGGATTGTTTTCTGAAACTCCATGCAATCCTTCCAAATAGTGCCCAAGTCCTTTACCAGCTAGCAAGCATGTATCTTTTTCTGGGTTATGATAAGGTTTTAGTAAACTCATTTAATCCAAAATATGTGTTTCAATCATGTCAAGGTGATTTAGAATTTTACTGTGGTGTCATTATAATAAGAATGATTTATTAGCTGATGTTTGTGAGAAAGATGAGACCAGAACTTAACCCTTATTGAATATTTCCCAGCAAGTGAAGAACATTAAGACTGTTCACATTGCAGGGATTAGATTTACACTCAGTATTAAATTGTATCATGGAATATTTAAAATGCTGTTGGTTTTACTATGAAAATAATGTGGCAGATGTAAGCACAATTAAATAATGTACTTAAGAAAAGAATTATATAGCTAATAAATGTGAAGTTCTGTTCTGAAAGCTGTTTTCAGATTAGTTGGTGTATGTGTAAGAAAATAACCCAGCGTTGCAAAAGCTCAACAGATTGAAAAGCTGAGGGAAGAGATGGGCTTTGCACATCACCAGTGATATTCTAAACTATGAACTTCTTTAACAATGCTTCTGAGCATATCCAGACTGTAATAAAATCCTTCCCAAGGCAGAACAGATTCCAGCTGATGTACTACACTTTTAAGAATTGTGCAGGTAATAAAAATGTATTCCAGTCAGTAAAATAAGTAACCTCCAAAAATCCAAAAGGGCTCTGGTCTCTCTTCCCCTTATGGCCCCTTTGCAGCAGTGTAAGTGGCCCGACAACTCCGCGTGTCCATCTGGGCAAGAGCTTCTCTGCTCCACTGCTATGTAAAACTGCTTTCCACTAATTCTCAGAAGTTTCTTCCATGTCTGGTAGGATGCAGCAGAAACTGAAAAAACAGGTTGGGCAGTAGTTCTAGCAGACACTGCTGCAGAGCTCTGAGCCATTGTGCCATTCAGGAGGGAAGAGCACACTGCAGGCTGAGTTACAGCTAAAACTGCTCTTCTCTGGGCCAGAATAGTCTGGACTATGCTCCTTAGACATACAGCAGAAAACTCCCCTGCTGGCAAAAGGCTGTTCTTGGGAATAGAAGTTTTACCTAATCACTGTAGAACAAAATCTGTTAGTACAGAAACCAGCCAGGTTGTAAAAGCTGCAAATAAATGGCCTGGTTCTCACACTTCATTCTCATAAATGAAGAAGTCAAAGTAAGATTAGTGTCAGAGAGAGAAAGGACAACTGAGCCCAAAGTTCTGTTGAGTCCAACATGGTTCTAAGGTGAAAGAGCAGATAAAGTCTCTGAATACTTTTCTTCTTCTAGCATAACAAAAATACTTTCTGATACAAATGAAATTATGAGAACAGTGTGGAAAAAAAAAGGTCATTGTATCTCCACGCTACAGTGACTGGTGTAGTGTTCAGCATATGGATTGCATTAGGTAAAGTAGTAGGGATTCTGAGTAAATCAAACTACTACTGGCATCAGTCCTTGACTGGGGAAAACTCAGATACCAGATTATGGAAGATCCCAATCAAGCCATAGAGTGGCTGCTGCAGTTGATCAGCGTAGTACCAACTGATCCACATATACTTTCAAAGCTAGGGAATTTATATGATACTGAAGGTGATAAATCCCAAGCTTTTCATTATTACTGTGAGGTACTTGCTCTTATATTGCTTTTTCAATGCACTTTGTCCTAAGAAAATTTTGCCACAGGTTCCTATATCAAATTAACAGTTGATTAATTTAAACCTTATAAAATGTAATCCAAAAAGGGGATAATAAAGAAATACTGGGGGAGAGTTAACAAAGTCTGATTTTTTTAGTCAAATCCTAAGGAAATGCGTAGGCTATGTTTCCATGTGGATATTGGCCTCAGACTTTCCATTTTTTAAAATTTAGTCATTGTTTACCCTGACCTGTAATAATGTTAATTTAAAATAAAGCCTGGAACAAAATAAAATTGGGATATAATAGAAGTAATTTTAGAGGTGTGTAATGTGACAGAGTTGTTTGGAAACTATAATAGATATGGAGTTACATATGCATTGTGTTTTGTTCAAGTTTGGAAGTTTTTATATATATTTTAACAGTACAGCTATACAGTATGTATACACATTTGCCTAAAGATAGGCAGCTTCTTTTATTTCAAACTAGCTGTATTACTGTCCATAGTTTGTAGAGATTCTTCTGTGTTAGAAACAAGAATAAGACAGGAAGTGTCTGGTGCAATCTGAGAGTTCTCTTTCTTTATCTGTGCAAAGTGAGGATGACCAAAGACTGTATTGCAATCTGAATTACCAGTTGAGTTGTGGTTGATGATAATTTTGCTGCCTATTTCAGAGGGAATTTCTAAAAAGCTGAAAATGCTATTCATGTAGTTATGTATAGAAAGGAATGCTTTGGGGTGAGTTTTCCAGCAGGCGGATGTGAACGTGGAATTGTACGCTTATTAGTTAGCATTGTTTAATGTTTTAGGTAAGTTATTCTTACATAGATGTGATATAAGTAAATGTTTTTGCTGTTGCAAGCTATTTAAAATAGTGTTTCAAATAAGACTAGGTAGAAAATGTGACAGACTTATCTTGGGTAACTTCTAAAAAACATTCTGCAATTATAAAACTTGGCATGCTTTTTTTTTTCCCCCCCACCAGGATCACTTAGTATAGCACACTATTTCCATTCATTTATATAACATGTTTTGGGCATCTGGAGAATTAAACACTTGAGTAAGATATTCCAGAAGAAACATAAAGATGTTGTTTATCACTAAAGTTGTGTGGTTTTTCACCTTTCCTATTTTGTCAGTCCTACCGGTATTTCCCTTCCAACATTGAAGTCATTGAATGGCTTGGAGCATATTACATTGACACCCAGTTCTGTGAAAAAGCCATTGAGTACTTTGAAAGGGCAGCACTTATCCTGTAAGTAGTTATTATTTTATACCTACTCAGATTTCTGACTAGACATCCATCAGTATGCCTACAGATAAATCAGCTGGATAACTTTAATACTGTAAACTAACAGCAAGATTAGGAATATTTGTGATATTTTTTATTTTTCTCAACTTTCTGTTCACTTACAGCGTGTTTTTGTTCTTCCTGTGCATTTTCAGTGTTAAACAAGATCCTCCATTGGGCACAAGATAGTGTTAGGTATTAGAACCTAATTCTATTTCATTATCTGCCATTAAACACAATTATGAAGTGGAGAACAGGTCTCTAATGCCACCAACTCCTCTTTCTCTGTGGCTTTATGTGAAATATTTCCTTTCTATTGTTTTGTTATGCAGTGAGGATTGGTGGTTTAGGTAAGTACATATTTTAGCTGATCTTGCTGGATTTCCTCTTTTCACATAACTTCTACTTCCATCAAATAAGACATGTAAGTAAGCAAAACTGCAGTGTTGCACTACCAGTAGTCAGTGAAAATAAACTGACAGGCTAAACTGATCCTGATAAAGATGTTTGAATTATACTGAGTTCAATTCAACAACTTGCTGAAATTGCTCTTTAGCAGAATATAATGCACTTAAGTAAGGATATAGACCATATACCTTATTTTAATTCAGAAAGGGACCTTACTAGAGAATGGTTTATAAATAAAATTTGGTCAAATTTAAATTTGTAATCCAGAGTTCAAAGAGAATTCTAAAAATACACACACAGAGTCTTTTTATATGGAAACAAATATTTGTCTATAGGTTCATGAAGAATTTCATGTTAATAGAGGAACTAAAATTCACTCCCAACAAGAGTGAATTTCTTTATTTTGTGTTTTGGGAAAATTATGAAAACTCTGTTATTGCTTCTCTTGTGAAGATCTAAAATTTGAAATTTTTATTCTGTGAATCTGAATGACAAGACAACAAATGAACAAAAAATTTGTACAGTATAATTCAAGGAAAAATGATACTGCAAATAGGTTGTAAAAAGTTCAGATAAAAATCCTAAATCTGGCTTTGAGTTGCTTGGGCTAGAGTAGACATTAATTACAGATGAGAAAATCTAAGGTTTAATTAAGAACTGAAGTTAAAAAAAATAGAGGAAAATAGACAAATAGACTTCACTCAAATGGTGGTATATTTATAAGCAAATAGAGAAGTAGATTATACAAAAATACTCCAGACAGAGTTGACAGAAATCACAGTTTACAGGTTTGCCAGTATTCTTTTCCCTACAAATACTGGCCACCTTAAAAAATCATATTTTAGTCAAGCTATGAGATTGCATGTGCTGGGATTCATGGCCTTCTTAGAAAATTTGGAAAGAAACAGCTGAGAATAAAAAGAATTATTTTGTAATCTTGTTTTGGCGAAGATTTAAGTATTTTGTGCTTCATGTCGCACTCATTCCATGCATGAAGTATGTGGATTGTAAAGTACTTATGAAGAATTGGCATATTAAATTCTTCAGTATTACTTGTAATCTATCTGTAAGACAGAAAAATTATTCCTTTGTGGAAAGCAATTTTTAATAGTAAATATCAGAGCATAAATATTTTGCTGTTTATTTGGTATTAAAAATAGAAACTAGATATTCTAATTGGTAAATATGAATGTAAATACAAATTGCTACTAACTGTGAATAAAGTTGCATTTTAAAATTATATCCTTATTTTAACTGTGAACAGCATTTTAAAATTTAATTGTTTAGTGCATTCAGTGTTTTAATCACAATAACTACTTTTTGAATTGCATTCTAAGATAACATTTTAGACAATGAATTGGGAAACAATTTTTCCCTGTTTTCTTAGCATGCTCAAATCTATCATTAATAAAAGGAGTGCAGTTAGTACTTGCTGCTGGCAATTTATTCTCTCTAGAATTTTCATACTGAACTGCATAATAAATTCTATTATGGTGTGTGTTTGGCTGCCTTTCTTTGCAGGAGACACATTCAGCTGAAACTAAAAAGGTGCAGCATTTGTATTTCATGAACTTGCTTGGCAACTACCAGGCAAACAGATTGCTTAGAGTTAAAAATGGCCTGTGCTATGATTAGAGGGAAGGATAAGTACAAAATTATTCTGAAAATGTTAACTTACAGTACCTCTTTGGATATGCTGCTATTCAATTGTGAGCCACGTGTGCAAAGTGCTTTGGCTTATAGAGGATGCTTACACTGTTACCATGAAAATTTCCTAATTTTCACATTATCTTGGTAAAAATGAGGAAAACGTCCAGCGGTTTTATTGTACGTCCTCAAGCATCTCAGATATTTTCTCTGACCATACTGTCACCATTATGTGCTAAAAAGAGAAGGACAGGCAGTAGTTAGGACATCAAGGCAATAGCACAGAGAAGGAGCCAGAGTTCAAAGCTGTTAAGTAGGGATTGTGCATTCTGGCAAGAATCCCTTGGGCATGCCATCCCTAGTGGTGGGACCTCCTCAGAATACAATTTAGCCATTTGTTCTTCTCCCATTGCATGGTATCCCTGACAAAGTCTAGTGGTTCACATGTCAGGTCTACTAATTGTGTCTGGGCACAGAATCGTGAGCCTGAGAAAAACTCCAACATGGGACTGAAAATGAGTGACATGGAGTCCTGGAAACAGGTGTGTGATGCAGCAGTGAATTGTGTGTGAGCTGAGCAGGCTGCATTCTTTCTAGGAAGGCAATGCTAGGTGAAAAATTGATTAGTTGTTAAATAGTAGGTCTTTACCAGTGCTATGCAGATTATTTTGCTCGTTCACTGTTTGGCAGTATACATGATTTTGTTTTATTTATATGCAGGCCAGCACAAGTGAAGTGGCAGCTGATGGTTGCCAGTTGCTTCAGGAGAAGCGGTAAGTTCTGTAACTTCGTCGTAATTGCTTGCAGGTTTGCAACGTTATTTTGTATTTCACTGGGGTTGTTCAGCTTGGAGAAGAAGGAGAGGGTTTTATAGGAAAGTAGGATACAAACTGGGGTCTGCAGTTCTAGGTCGTGGAGAAATGGTTTTAAACTGAAAAGGGTAGACTTACACTGGGCATAAGGGAGAGATTCTTTATTGTGAGCATGGTGAGAAACTGTAACAATGATGCCATAGAGGAAGGTCAAAAAAAAAAGCAAAAATCAGAAACCTCCTCCTCATTAATTCTGTTATTTACAGAGTAATTTGTACTGTTTTCAGATGATCTTAGTTTTTACTATCAATTAATAAAGAATGTTAAGTTTGGTCTTATCAAATTTGGTCCTACAATATTAAATCATTTACTCTAACTAAAAAGAAGAATTGATGTTAAAGTGTTCCAATTTCTTATCAAATATTCTTTTTTATGTTTGAATGTGTGGATAGGAGATGTTTGTTTTATTTGCAGGCAACTACCAGAAAGCTCTGGAGAAATACAAAGTCATTCACAGAAAATTCCCGGAGAATGTTGAATGTAAGTTGTTTCATTCCCTGTTGCAGCTATCAAAGGAAACTTTGTTACATTGAATAGGTATGTTAGTAGTCACATGATATATTTTTGGGATGAAAATACTTCCATTAACTAACATTTTTATTTATGCTAATGCTGTGTGTTTTTTGTGACAACACTGACGGGTGATTTAAGAAATATGAGGGTGATGCTGAAGAAGAGCAATGAAAATAAACTTTAAGTCAGTTGCATTGGATGAGTGCTTTCTCATACATACATCCTAGATTTTATAACAATGTTACTTATTTAATCTTTCTTATAAAAAATATATGTATTTGTACTTCTAGTTCCTGCTAGTTGAAACTCCTGCTCTAAATTTCTAGATATGAGAAAATTTTATTGCTAAGTTTTATCAGAGTCAGAGTTTCCAAAAAAATGTAGAGGGTGAGATTTTGCTGATGAGTTTTTTTCTATAGTTGGTCACCCAGTCAGTGGAAAATCCACAGAGGATTTCAAACTAAACTACAGGAAACACAACGTTGGAGAGTAAGACATTTTGCAAAATCAGTCACACCTGTACTCTAAATAAAAAAGCCCTGTAGAAAATAAGGGTTGTCAGTGGTTGTGTAAACATTCTCTTCCATCCCACACTGTGCCTCACAAATTCCAAAATACAAGGTTGTTGCCAACAAGTCTGGACTTTCAGATGCAATGTGGGAAGAGCATTCATTGTATTTCATTTTAAAATCATATCGTTCTGCTTTAACAAATTTATTGCTTTTTTAAAGAGGAATCACAGCTCTCTTGTACAAGTGAAATTCAGTACTGTAACTCCTCAAAGTTATAACCAAAATATCATGTTTGTGTTGGTCGCACACATTTCAGAGGGGCATTTAGTAAACCTTTTAGAATACAAATATGTTCACATTCTAAGTGAAGTTTCTAAAAATTTCACAAATGGAGGCAAGAGTTAGGCAGGACAATTTAACTGATTTAAGTTTTCTACTGCTGAAACAATGGTTCTTCCCTCATCCCTCCCTGATCATGGGCTTCCTAAAGCAGCAGAAAACTAACTTAGCACAAAATGAAATAACACGTTTATGAAAGCAGGCTGGAGAGAATGGATCATGTCCTGCTTGTTTCTGTTTCAGTTCTTTGAAAGGAATGTTGAGAAACACGTAGGAATACGAACAGTGTTTTCAGAGTTTGGTAGAATGTCTCAGGAGAATGTTTTTAGGGATTCTTTTAGTTCAATCACAGAATTTCATTTGATTTTCATGTCAGCTTTGTTGGTTTTTTTTTAATTCTATAAATATTACTCTTTAAAAAATCAACCACAGCCAGAGGAAAAAAAACATTTTGATTCACTTGGCATTTGCAAAATTGTTTTCAACAAAATTCTCTTGATAACAGCTCCTCAGTAGTATCTTAGTATCACGTCTATGCTTTCCAGCTTCCAAAATATTTTGCAAATGTCAGGAGTTCTGAGTCAAATTAGTTAGTATGCATTTTGCCTTCCATATATACCGATGGTATTTGTGCTGTTCATGGATACAGACGGAGAGAAAATGTTGAATTACTTGCAAAATATCACAACTTGTATAGTGATACTGGACTGGAGCTGCCCTGTCTGCAGTTATTGGCACTGTTTGCCATTCTACATGTCCAGTCCTGCCAGGGAGCACTTGTAGCTTGACCTGCTTGTCAGTCTTTTTTTAACAATGCTTTGCTTTCCAATTAGGCCTCCGATTTTTGGTTCGTCTCTGCACAGACATGGGGCTGAAAGAAGTCCAGGAATATATAACAAAGCTCAAGAAAGCAGAAAAATTAAAAGAAATTAGAGAGCAGGTAAGTTTGTTTCTCTGTGTATTATACAGTATTGCTACAGATGTAGATGAAGCTAAAGTAGCATTTATGATACTTCAAGATAAAATGCATTGTTAACTTCTTGGTTTACAGAGGCTTATGTTTTGGGGGTTTGGGAGGTTTGGTTTTAAATTACTGATCAGTCTTACATCTGTCTGAATAGTTTCTGAGCACCAGATTTTCTGTGATTTTTAAATACTAGTGAGAGATCGACTATGTGGACATGATGGGAATGCTGGAGCCACTCACATAATTCAATGTCTGTGGAATGTCGTCTTTCCTACTTACTTGCCAGATTTTATTTAATACTTTAGTGTATTTTTGAGCCAAGTAATAATGCAACTATAGGGAGAGATGGGAAGCCTAAGAATTTGTTCATGTAGAAGAACTCCTTTTTAGTTATATATATATTTTTGTGCTACAAAACTGCAGCATTGACATATTATATAGGTAGAAGTAAACTGTTTGTGTGAGTGCCAATTTTTAAACTAAAAAAATTCCATGGAAAAGTAACAGGCTGTGAAAGGTATGAGATCATAACTTGTGTTCTGTTCAGAAGAGCGAGCTCACGTTTGTGTGTGTGTGCACTCATGCATTGTTTTCTTGCTATTCTGGTGATAAAATAAGATTTTAAAATTAAAAACAGCTGCTTGTTTAAAAAGCATTATCCATCCTGTTGAGCTGCAAAGTATTCAAACTTGCTTTGCCTGTGCAGAGAATTGCCTCAAAGCTACATAGTCACATTAGGATATATTAAGTCTTAACTAATATACTCTGCTCTTAGTAACACTTATTGGTCCCTTTTGATGCCAGATGATGTTCACATGCATCCTTAGCTACTTCAACTTAAGTTCCAGGGAGCCTAAGTATGCACATGAACCCTAGGACAGAAACTCACAAGGAGAAACTTCTCACTAAGATGAAACTCACAAGGAGAAACACTGGAGAAACACAACACAAGGAGAAACACAAGGAGAAACACTGACTGAAGGATTCCAGCTTCATGCTACAACCATACTTTGAGGGGCTAGCTGAAGTGTACTGCCTGAGTTTTTCAGTAAATGTAAAATTGAAAGCATTTGGCAAAATGGACAAAAGAAAGTCCACAGCTGTAGTGGGATTGATATTCCTCCGTGTCTCCCCATAGGTGTATTAGTAAGCAAAACAGATGACCAGGTATAATGTTCCTATTCTGCAGAACTCACAATTAAGAGATTCACTGAAGTGTGTTCAACAGGCTTTGCTTGGTTTCTCGTCACTTCAATGTCAGTGATATAC
Source organism: Cettia cetti (assembly GCA_013401135.1). NCBI lineage: Eukaryota > Metazoa > Chordata > Aves > Passeriformes > Sylviidae > Cettia > Cettia cetti. The sequence goes on along the minus strand of VZUI01057494.1, from coordinate 15,746 downwards.
ATCCTTCGTTGCAGTAACTTTCAATACCTCAGTGCTTTGCTTGGGAAAGCTCACCAACAAAACCAGTTACAACTGGATTATTTTATAGTTGGTTAGAGAGAGAGAGAGGTCCCTGGAGAAGGAAAGGCTACTTCTTTGCATGTGATTTTGGCCTTTTTTTTTTACACTGAAGGCATTAATTATAGATGGACAAATGTCAAGGACTTTAAAGAAAACACGCTTTTTTCTTTAAGAACATTAATATTTGAATACAATTTTTTAAAAACCCTAAAAATTGTAATGTCTCCTTCTGTTTATTTCATATGGAAAGCCAGAGCTTTCCCAAACACATTTCTGTACTTTCTGGTGAGGAAAAAGCTACTGATAGAATATTTAAAAGTTTAAATCCTCTAAGTGACTTAAGATTTTAGTAACATAAAAACTATTAAATTTTAAAAAAATAAATTATGGGGTTTTTTTCATTCTGACTTCATTGTATTAAGAGAATTCATTAAGTCATACCTGAATGACAGAAGTATCAGCGGGATCCAACACAGACACGTGGTTGCACAAGTTATTGTACAGTTGGTTTTAGACTGTTCAGGCTTTAAGAGTGATCATTATTCAGCCATGATGTGGGACCTGTCACAGCACTAACCTTGCAAAGCAGGATCACCGAATGGTTTAGGTTGAAAGGAACGTTTAAAGACTATCTAGTTTCAACACCCTGCTGTGGGCAGAGACACCTTCCATTATCACGTTGCTCAAAGCCCCATCAAACCTGACTTTGAACATTTCCAGGGATGAGTATCCACAGCTTCTCTGGGCAACCTGTTCCAGTATCCCACCATCCTTGACGTATTTTTTTTTTTCCTTCTCTACCCTTTCTCAGTTTAAAGCCATTACTCCTTGTCCTGTCACCATAGGCCTTGGTAAAAACTCTGTCCCCATCTGTCTTTTAGGACCCCTTTAAGTATTGAAAGGTCACAATGATATTTCCCCAGTCTTCTCCTCTCCAGGCTGAACAACTTCAACCCTCTCAGATTGTCTTCACTGGAGAAGTGCTTCAGCTCTCTTTTCATCTTCATGGCCCTCCTCTGGGCCCTCTCCACAGGTCCATGTCCTTACACTGGATGTCCCAGAACTGGACACACAACTCTGCAGACTCAGGGGAACAAAGTAGAGGAGATCTGTCTAGAACAGATAATGTGTCTATGATGGCACTTTTAATTAGTCAAAGCTTTAAGGTAGATCTGTTTAAATATTTCCTCTAGTGTTACCCAGAAAAGAAAAAAAAAAATTCAGCCTTTTGAATAAGCCTGATTGTATTGTAATTTAAACTAAACCAAGTTTCACTTAAGCAGATAAAATGAAATGTAGTAAGTTTAAAAAACCCAAACAAATCCCAGACAAACACTCCTCTTGCCTTTGTGCCCACTAAAAACCACCACCAATAATAAAAATAAAACAGGTTTCTTGTAGGTTCTGTCAGCTTCATTCCTGCAGACAGGCCAGTGTTTCCAGCCTGAGTAGGCTCTGAATGGGAGCAAAATTCTGTCCCTGTGGTTCCAAGTATACTCTCTTCAGAACTTCTGAAGTCTGATGAGTTGCTTTCTGCTCCTTCTTGCAGTTCCTTGCCTTGGTGGGACATGTTCCCATCTCCTTCTGATTTTGTCCTCTGCCATGCTCTGGAAACTTTCCAAGTTCCTCCCAAAGGAAAGGAACAACTTCTGCTCCCAAGGAACCCACTGACACAGTTTTCTTTAAAATGAACACCATTGTAGTTGGTAAAGGAGCAAAGACTCTAAGAAAAGATGTTCCAGGAGACACTGCGATTCAGTATGCAGCTGTCCTGCATTAGTAGTGGAGTATCTTTCTGTAACAATCTCTTAATCAGAGTTGACTTGCAAACAATAGCCCTGCAGTTACTTCTTTTGTTATTGATGTTACATCTGGGTTCCCATACTCTAGTTTGGGGTTTGGAAAGGGGTTTTTTTGTTTGTTTCTTGGTTGGGTGTGTGTGTGTGTGTGATTTTTAGTCTTCTCTCTGCCATCTGGCTTTGGCAATTACTAGGGGATTTTTCCTAAGTTCCTTCTGTCATCCATGACCATACAGTCATAAACTATACTTTCTAGTTGTAAAATTACCAAATTTTAATATTTTGCCACCTAGGTTTCCAATAGGAATACTGGTTTCAGTTAGCAGTACCAGATACAGTTCAATTCCTGCTCCCAATTTTAGACTAGCCCTTGACTTCTCAACTGCACCCAGCAGAGACAAAATAGGTAAAATGCTATTGTAGTATACCTGTGCTTCATAGTCTGCACACAGATTTTGTCTTCCTGTAGAAATCTATCAAAATTTTCTATTTTGGCATTGTTTTTCCAGAATAAGTATATTCACATGGAGTTTATACCAAAATAAATATTCTGGAGTACTTTTTTTTTTTCCCCCTCAGTTCTCAAATATGGACAAGTTGTTAAACACTTCCAGCCAAGAATCTAGGAACATCTGTGGAGTTCATTCCCTGTAGAATTTTTTCTCCCTGCTTCTCACAGCATTTAATTTTTACTGCAACCTTCATATGTTGGAACATTTGGGGGGGGGGGTTGGTGGGAGGGAGGATGGGGGTTTTGTGTTTGTTTGTTTGATGGGTTCTTATACAGAATTTGTCTTCTTTTTTTCATGTTTCCTTCTAAAAAAGACAGGTAATAGTGTAAAAGTTCACAGAGGCACTTGGCACTGCTGTGTGCACACATTACTGTTTATTTCCGTTAAGCGAGCTTAGAACGGGGCTGATGGGGTGTGGTGAGAAGCAGTGATGAGAGGTGCAAATGCTGCAGGGGCCTTACTGCCTTTGCCTTCAGGCATCCACATCTGGGCTAACCATCCTAAATGTCTTTTGCAGTCATGGGAGAAATAGGCGTTTTTAGGGTGGAAACCTATTTTGAATGTCTGCTTCTAGTGTGGGATTACTTACAAACTACTCACATGGAATTTCATAGGAGTTAATCATATGTTTAAGCTGTAGTTCTTATATTACATTTTGGGAGGAAAGTCCTAGGATGTAAATGCCAAGAGGGCACTATCACATAGGGATTGCTTCCCTTGGGCAGACAGAAGCTGAGTTTCTGCTGTCAGACTTGCTGTCAGTCATTCAACAGTTGGAGAGTCTGGACAGGCTTCCTGAAGGATTCATATATGCTACTTCACTGGGCTGTGAAAAGGATATTTAATCCAAAATTCAGAGAACATATTTTAGACTTGAGGGGTTCCCAAAACAAATAAAAAAGTGTGAGAAATTCTGGTCCCAGACTGAATTGCTCCAAGACCAGCCCTGGTTTTGCACTAGGCTCAATGCTTTCCTGTCTGACTCCTATGGATTTTGATTTAAGAGTTCTTCCTTTTTCTGTTGGCACAAATCTTGAAAGTTCTTTCACTTCCTTGGTATCATTCCAACTTTGCCAGGCTTCATGATATTTTTCTGGTGAAAAATGAGTGAAGAAGTTATAATTAACCTGAAGACATGATGTGTGTTTTAATCAGATCCTGAATTCATATTTTGAAATAAGATGCAGAGATACTTTATTAACAGCTGAGTGCTTTAAACATCAAGTTTTTGTACCTGCTATCAAAAAGTCCCTCACTGAGGTGTCCCTTCTTATGACTGACAAGATATGTGCATAAGAAATTTGGTGTTTTGCCAGAAGGTCTAAGTCTGCCATGTCATACAAAGGCATTGCTTTGATAAACTGTTAAAGTTTTCAAATAACACTCAAAAAAACACAGCTGGGAGATGTTTATGGTACCTTCCCCTATGCAAGAGAGCTGACTGTTTAAACATAGCTTTTAAAGTATTTACCTTCACTTTTATCTTGCATTTAACACTCAACAGCAAATTAAATTTTGCTGTGAAATACAGTTCTGTGCCAAAAATTCAAAATCCAAGATCCATAGGGCGAATAGTTCCTTTTTATAGATTTCCCCAATTCTCCCTTTTGAGTCTTTACAATAATAAAATGCTTGTGGGATTTACAAGACATTAATAGGAGAGGCTACTTTGAAGTCATGCAAAGAGGGCTGTGTTGCCTGTTTTTTCAGCTGTACTTCACGAAGGAACATCTGAACTATTTTTATGTACATTCCTTGTATAAATTTTATCTGAAGAAAAATAATTTATTGAGATATTCTTTTTGAATTTCACAGAACTCTTGTTTTATATAAACATTGGATTTAACCCTGATTTTAAGGACAATTTTGTGTGTTGAAAAACAAGCTTTAGTAGTTACAGTATAGTAAGTCTAGTTTAACATTCTTCTACTGTTCTATTAATAAGCTGAGTTGAATTTGCAATTATTATCTCTAATATATGTTCCTAAATGAGGTTTTTGTTCTGTTCTTTTCAAACCTTTTCCCCTGTTCTGCAGCGCATTAAATCTGGCAGAGATGGCAGTGCACGTAGCCGCAAAGAAGGAAGTGGTGGTAAGTAGTCAAGGCCTCTGCCTAAATATCAGTTTTGACAGGATCCTGAAGAAAACAGATTTTCTGAAAGTGTTTGTAAAGCCTCCTTTCATCCTGAAATGCACACAAATTTGCACTGAATAATATGGAAAGTACTTCATAAATTTTGTGTCATACTTTTTGATTTTTCTCATTGCTGTATGAAATCACAACTGATACAGTATCATGGATTTGGTCTAATATTTGTGTTTTATATACAGGTCTTAGTGTATTCCTGAAGCAAAATTTCTGATTGTTTTCAGTGCTGTGGACTTGAATGTTTTTATCACATTAACTTAGCATTTGAATATTTTTAATTTGGAATACTTATTATAAGGAATCATTTATTATTGCAAAACAGAACACATAAGCCACAGAAAATAGGAATTCATTGTTTCTTTATTTAACATGAAGGAAAGGGAATTGTGTGTCTACAATGTAATCTGCAATGTTAGGTGTTTGTTACAAGTTCAGTGGATTGTTCTGTGCAGCCAATTCTGTAATACAGATAACATTACCCCTTACTATCTTTGAGCTCATCCTTCCCCTTTTCTCTGTCTAGCAGAACTGAAGTTCTGAAGTCTTTCCTGGGAGAAAGCTTCCTCTCTGGCTACTCAGTCTCCTTGCTTCTATAGATTTGCAGTGCTGATTTCCATAAATATAAAACTCCTGCAATGCAAGCCAGGAAACTGCTCTGTTCTGTCTTCTCTCCACCTGGTAGCCTGCGTATTGCAGAGCGAAATATTTTTCACTCCCATTATTAAATCCATGAAATTAGTAATGTAAGCCTAACAGTCTCCCACTGCTGTTCTGAGGATACTAGCAGACTTTAGGCTACTTCAGCCACCTGGAAAAAAAAAAAAAATCTATATTTTGACCCAAAAAGGACATGGTTTCTTTGTGTTTTCCTTTTGGTTTTTCTTGATATCAATGAGTCTCAGTAGAAGATATCCCCTATAAATTCTTGCCTCTCTTCCCTTCCTTTTACAGATAAATAGTTTATGATTTTTTTTTTCTTATTTGGTTTTATTTCTCCACCTACCTAGCAGGTATTTTACTACACTTACCAAATTCTATAGGATACGACAAGTCATGGCAATTACTAATGTAATCTGAAAATGACCTTAGAATGCTGCTACATTTATGAAGACTGCTTCCCTGGATTTTTTGAGGGTTAAGAGTGAGTGTTAGGTGCTTGTGAGAGAGCTCATTCCTTTCTCAGCTTAGCAGTTTCACTAGAGAAGCTTTTAAATAATTTCTTGATGTGTGGAAGAAAAGACCATTCACCTAGGATTGAATTTTACCTGTTCTGGGCCTTGGGCCAAAGAAATTCCTTATTTAAGTAACAGAGTGGGACGGAAGAGGATGGAGCATTTCTGGGCTCTCCTCTGTTACATAAACCCTGTGATCAGGCAGCCAGCTGGAGGTGCCAACAAAACAGCAGTGTGAGACAGGATAGGTCCCTGTGCTCTGTCACAAAGTGGAATCCATTTGGGCATACAGCAAGTTGAAATGAAGAGCAGCATTGGTAGCAGGCAAGGGTACTTACAGCTGTGCAAAACTTTGCATCAGGTGTGTAGGGAAATGGCACAAAGGGTCTCTTTTCTTCCAGCTCTGTTTTCTAATTTTCCCCACCCTCATTAGTGAAAAAGGGTATGCTTCAGGAGGGAGGGAGTCAGTAATTTAGCAAAAGAAGATATACATAAGGCTCATGCTGAAGAGATGCTAAGAAAACATAAATCCCCAAACTACGGTTTGTCAGTATTTCTTTTAAAGACAGAAGTCTATGGAAAGTTGTCTTCTTTATTCTTCTTTAATTTTAAAAAATTAAGAAAGAGGATGAGAGGTTAAGAAGGATCAGTACTGACCTAGAATTTGCCCTATCAGTAATTCTTGTATTGTTGAGTTCAAGATAGTATGTCAAACGTATGAAAGAGCGGAAAAAAACAGAGTTTGGGAACAAGGTTGTGTAAGAGCATGCTTGAGAAGCGTCCATTATACAAATTCAGTGCCAGAGATCCAGCCTTTCTGGAAATGACTCGGCAAACAAGCAGAGGTACAAAGAAGGTCCTGTACTGAGCCTAGAGTTAACTTCCTGCTGGGAGTCTTAATTAAAAGTTGTGGTGAGCTGTACTACTTTATATGTATTTTTAGAATGAGTCAAAGGCACTGGGCACATGTTGACTGGTAACGTTGACTCTGGGGAGCCTTATCAGTGAAGAAACTGGACACTGACAGCATCAGATGTTAAGGACTGTGTTGTATTTTGTCCACATTGTACTGAGGATGACTAAGAGAAACATGAACACCCAAGCATTTTATTTTGTTCAGTGCTTGGCTTTGTTCACCTGTGTTATGAGCTGTAATTTGCAGTTTCATAAATTTCTGTGCATGGCCTGTGTGAAGACACATATGAAATACAAACATGGGTTGTTTTATTTCATAATATTAGTATGCTTTTGATAAATTAATGACTTCAAAAGGAGAGGGGGAAAAAAGAAACATTTATATACATTTTAAAATTACTCTTTTCCAGTGGTGTTGCCAAGACCAAAAGGGATCATTTTCCTACACTGTATGAGGGATTTGCCATCATTACTGAACCCTGTGAGCAGGGAATCCTCCTTAGTTTAGTACTTACTAGCTAAATTAAAGTACTTACTAGCTTACTGAAGTCTTATGCATTCCAAATATTTTAGGTATGATGCCTAAAATATTTCCTCTTACCAGCTCACTGTCCCCATACTTGTTAGCATTCCTAAGAGATTCCCCCCCCCCCCAAGTATTTCGTCCCTATATAGTTATTTATATTAAGAGTATTAATATTTCAGGTTTCCTTGTTTTAGGAAATATGATCTAAAATTGCTTTTAAAGAGGAAGCTTAGAAGAAGAGAACTAAGCCAGCAAGGTTTGTACTTCATAGGGCATCCAGTACTTTGCCAATATAAATTAAAACAGAAGGTGTGTGAGATGCAACAAAGCACAGTTTCAGTAACATGATTAGTGTGTGCATGAATGCTAGACAGAATGGAAACAGAGAGACCAAGAAAATGGACATATCTATCAATATCAGTTAAAGTCTGCTCTTGTCTTGAGAGAAAGATAAGCATTAAATCTAAAATCCCTGCCCAAAATTGAATGTGTTTGTCACTCACTATAAAAAGTGAAATTTTCTTCTCTTCACAATTATCAGATTTATGGTTTTCAATCTTACTTGGGTTATGTTGGAAGCACATGACATTGATACAATCCTGTTAAAATTATTATTTTTAATTTTAAAAAGGAGAAGAAAAACACAAAACCACAATGCCACAAAACCTTGAAGGGAGCTAACAGTACAGCTGAGTTTAGGCAGTTCTCAAAGATTTTCTTTCCAATAATCTTTTCTTGTTTTCATACTCACCTTTTTGTGTCTTGCAGATATATGATTATAACATCCAGAACTTATCAGTTGGTGCACTGTACTTTTTAGTGCCATAAGGGATTTTTCCTGTTTAATAGCATAATGCCTTTATATGTGTAGATAATGCAAAGTATGACATTAAGGAATCCATTCCCGTGGCAGTGTTTACTTGGTCTCTGCATTTGCCCAGCTCTCTGAATGAGGGGCTTGTGCTGGATGAGAGGAGCCATGCAGTCTCGGACAGGAGCCCAAGAAGCAGTGTTGAATTCAGAAGATGAAAGGCTGAGTACTTTGCATTCTCCTTGTTACCTAGGCCTGGCAGGATGAATTTGAAAAATAAACCACATGGGAATAATTTAGGTGGTTTTTTTCCCTTTTTCATTTCAGTGGTGACTGTGTCAGTTTGTCCATCCCCAAAGATTTCCCATTTTCAAACACCCTTTACCATCCCAGAGGGATCTCCTTATATATTATGGAAGTATGTTTTAGATGTTAGAGCTGTAGGCATCCCAGGTAATCCTAACTGTGACAAAGATAAGAGATTTTCTTGTTTTGCTGCAGCCAGGACATGACAATCATTTATATTTTCTAGGCTTTGTGTGCCTGTTGCTGCCTCATTAATTACAAGTTATTGTGGGATGGTTCCATTGTCTGTGTGTGCAAAATAGAAGTTTTCTTAATTAATGGAGAAGGGAAAATCTGTTGAAATGAAGAGAACATCTTAATCTGTTTTCTGCTCTGAACTCATTTAAAGAGTTATCTGAACTGACACACCTCAAATAATTTTCATTCAGTGGAATTTCAAATCAAAATGAACAGCAGCAAAGTTATAAATTGCACTTACCTCCCTTGCTGTTTCACAGTTTTAATATATTATTCTGCCTTCTGCACTGAACTTACTCTTCTTTTTGGTCAAACCAATGCCCATTCTTCTCCAAAGATGGTACCTTCATCCCAAATATGAAAGATACACAGAGCTGCACTTTAAACACATTCTGGATTTAATGGAGCATTAGCCTACTGTGCTCTTTGTTACATGAACATTTTACAGAGGAGGTAGATTACCAAACAATCTTACCCTTTCATGTCTTTTCTTGATGAGTAAAATAATACTAAAAATTCTAATTTACATCCTTTGTGATACTGGAGGAATTTTTTAATGCAGTAGTCTCATCACTGTAATTGCAACTAGTTAGATTCCTCTAAAAAATAAATAGAAATACAATGAATTTTTTGGCTTGAAGTATACACTGGTGTCATGTGACACAGGAAGTACAGGAACACATTAAAAAAAATTGAGAATCATTTTTGCTAGGTATCACTAATTAAAATAGGACCATTACAAAATAGGATTACTTTTGCAGTATATTGCATTGTTCATTGTTCTGCCATATAAAATTGGCCATTTTTAAAAATTAGGTTTTATATTTTGATTCTTTTTTATTCCCATCCAAATTCTATGTGAAGGAATCCCTTCAATCAGTATTTTGTAAGACTTTGAACAAATCTAAATGAATGAAACAATTCTAATAGAATAATTTAAACATCCTAAATATAATAATATGGCCATGACTTTTAAACAGATGAGAGGAAGGAATGCACTGTAAAAGATATCAGCATGCAGAATGTATTATTTATGTCTTTGTATGTATAGTCCTCAGTTAAGGCTGTTGAACACAGGCTGTGAGGGGAAGGTAATGTCAGCATGATAATCCAAATCTCAAGTATAATGATTTTACAGAGTAAATGTATTTATAAATCATATTTTAAAAATATATTGACCAGCTCTGCTTAAGCGATTCCTGTTGCTTTTTCAACTGAAGTCTGGAGCCGTGTTCCTGCAGTCAGTTCATGTATAGCTGTCCACATTGTCACCCCAAAGTGAGTACAGTGGCGATGGCCTCCACATGAACTACAGTAAAATTTTATTTAATAAAAGTCCAATAAGTTAATAAATAAGGGCTGGGTATTCATTGCAGTGAAGGTTTCCTTAGAGAGCAATTTAGTTCAGTGGTGGTCTTCCCTTAGTCAAAAGCTGCTTTGAATTAGGAGCAGGTGTTTGTACAGTTAATACAGTAATACAGAGAGAATTAATTTGCAGTTTCAGAAATATCTACCTGTAGTCCTCTGATTGTAGCTGCAGACAGATGTTAACACTCAAAGCTGTGCTCTTAGTAGAGAAAAACTACAAATAGAGCTTTTCATCCAGAGTCACACTGTTAGCTTTGTTTTCTTCTGTGTATTACTTTAGTGAAAGTTAGTTTAATTCCCCAAATTCAAAATGTATATAAATATGTATAAAATCTTTTTCCTAGATGGGGTGTGAGCAGCAGGAAATGATAAGTAGAAATTGTAAATCTTGCTTCCCAAAAGTAAGCATGTCTGTGGTAAAATGCTTTAAAAAACTCCTTCCCTGAAGTTCTCTTCACTGTAGGATACCAAAATCCTGAAGTCTATATTGCAAGCATATATTCTTTAACATTGCCAAATTATGTGTGAATGTATACTGAATAAAAACATGTAGATGATTCTGCAAACAGAACTACAAAAAGTAATTTTGAGGTGAGATTTAGACTTCTGGCAGATCATGTTATATGGTCAACAGAATTTTTAGTAGCTGCCATATTGCCAGCCAAATCCTGTATCCCACGGCAAGAGTGTCAAGAAAAGCTTACCCCAAGTAGCTCAACAGCTAGGAGATTCCTTCTGAAAGCTGGAACTGTGGATTTGAACTCCCTCAGGTGAAAGAAAGCATTGAAGCCAGACCTCTCACTTCCTGAGCTGCTGTCTGACATCTCCATGTAATGCAGATGGTGTCGAGCACCTCTTACTTTCCTCTAGGTGCACTTTAAAATGAAAGGTGCTCCTCTTCCTCATCTTTAGGTATGCCCAGAGCATGCTGCAGTCCACAGAGACTTGATGTGGTTTTGCATATTAGCCTAATTTAAACTAAATGTGAAGGACTAGCCAGAAGGGTTGTTAACCTTCACTCTTGCTAGGTACAATGCTCATACAGAAGTAAGGTAAGCAGAATTACTTGGCTGATCTATCTGAGAAAAAGTTTTCATTAGGTTACTTTAAATGTACCTAGTAAAACTTAAGGATCCTAGAACATCTAAAGAAGCCTCTGTTTTCAATTGTGTTTTTTAGGGCAGTAAGATGTGCAGGTAACTAGTGGGTATTATGTTGATCCCACCCAGTTTGATTTGTCTTTTTCTTCTTTCTTTCACTTAATATAAAGTCTTTCACCTTCCTCTGGTAGTTATCACTAACACCCATGTGTTTTCCTCCTTCACAGCTGAAAACATTTGTTATGCCGTTTTCTTCCTCTTTTATTTTCATTACATGCAGTTCTTCCTTTCTGGGACCAACCAATTAAATCTGTGGAGTTTCTTTGGCTAGTTCAGTCTTCCCCTGGTGTAGTCTGCTGTATCATTCCTGGTTTTGCATCTCTTTACTACTCCTTGAAGCTTTATTTATAATCTCAAAAATTACTTGTTTCCCATTATGCAAGACTGTGCCTACTTCTATCCTACTCTTTTTCTCATTGATTATTTGTATTTTCCTCCAAACGTTTTCATCCACACCATCTTTGAAGCCCAGCTGTCACCTCCTTGTTGCACAGGTCTATCCAGACCCGCTGAAATCAAGCGGAGGCCCTTTTGTAATTTCACAGCCCTTTGGTTGAGTTCCTCTCCAGGCAAACCCATTGTTTTCTCCCCATTTCTTCAAATCCTTAAAGTATTCACTTCTTTCATGAAACCTGTCAGTGAGAATTGGTCCAAGGGAAGTGGATGTACATTAAAATATGTATTCCTTGCTTTAAAATTTCAACTGTAATCTCTGTCTTGTGAACTGATTAACTGTTTGACATGTGGCTATGTAGTAGATCTTTCTTGGAGCAGAGACATTGTCTTCCAATTTAGGGCTGAGCAAACAGAAGTCTGTGGTAGTATTTATGGAGAGATAAAGGTTTGTCATCTTTGTAGAAGTTTGGGGGGGGGGTTCTTTTAATTATAACAATATCTATTAAAATAACATTTGTAGTAAATAAGACAATGGAAATGTACTGCCAAGTCCAGGCTTTGTAATTAATGTTTGCTGAATGAAACCCGTTTTTCCTCCTTACAGATGGAAGACTTCTAATACCCACATTGTTTGGTGTTGTAAATGAACACATTTCTATTTGGCAGCACATCCTGCCTTGTAAATATACCAAGTCAAACTCAAAATGTTTTCTCCCAGGAGAAAAAATATCGCATAAAAATTTGTTGTAGCAGATGAGATTGAAAGCTTGCCATGAATGTGAAAAAGAGATTCAGAGGTGAACAGAATATTTGAAGTGTCTGGAATACTGCTGTGGCAGGAGAATGTTAATCTGATGTTGTCTGGGCAGGAGGCAGCCCTTGGAGCCGACACATTCCTTGGGGCCCTGCTGCAAACTGAGCTGCCAGCAGAGTGTTTACAGCGAGGTGCAGAGCCAGCATGGTCTGTACACACGAGCTGTGCCTGCCTGCCACGCAGACAGCACGTGGCAAATACACTCTTCTCATTAAAAGCAAACTCAGTGTTGCATTTCACCTTGACAGTACTCAGCAGGTGGATCACACTGATGCATTAGTAAGCACACAAACATAGGAAATGTCCTGTGTACATTGTGACAGTGTTTACACTTATCATGCTTATTTCAACTCCAAAATGTGACTGTGATTTATAAGCAACTGAAATGTCAGCATTTGAAGCAGAAATATTTTAATATGTTTACTCCAAAGTCATAAGGCTGTATATATTTTTTAAAAAACATTAACACACAGATGTGTGGACACAGTGTCCACTGTGTTTCAAAGACCACTATTACAAACGAGTACTGTGTCTGTCATGAAAAGATGGTTTCATCCAAGTCTAGTTTGACAGATATTAGTAGCTGAATTGATGTAATTCTTGTATCGTGGTTTCACAGAACATAACAGCATGTTATTTGTCTTTTTTTTTTTCTTTTCTGTTCCCCAGATAGTGCTGGTACCAAAGGGGAAAGACTGAGTGCCAAACTAAAAGCTCTGCCTGGAACAAGTGAACCCTATGAAAGTAGCAGCAATAAAGAAATAGGCAAGTGGACATTTTATACCTTTTTTACTCTCATGATCCTCAGGGAGAGGAGAAATAAGGACAGAGTAAAAAAAAAAGAGTTGTTGAAAGAGTATGTAAAATTAGATAATTGGGGCAACATTTTCCCATGAAAATAAAGCTTTCACTTCATTGTTCAGAGCTTACTCTAAAGTAATGGTAAATATTAAGAAATGTTGCCCATGTTAATATTACTTTCGATATCTGTCTCCTGCATCCTTTTAAGTCAGTTCTTGCCATTCTGCAGTCATAGGTTCTTCAATAAGACTGAATTTTCTAAGGGGTTTAAAAACCCATATCCATGTGGAATGTGGTACTGCCTAAAAAGCCATTCCTCAAACAAGTCATCAGTCTTGCTGTTCCTTGCACGTTTCCAAAGTCTTTTTCTCACTGTAGTATAGTAAGAGAGATTTATTTTTAAAAAATCCAAAAGGCTTCCATTAGTAGAACTCAGGAACTTTGCTCTTGTGCTCTGCTTCAGTTCCTGAATGCAGTGTTTTGTTCTCCTTCAGTGCTCATATGCTATTTCTGGTCTGCATTTCAAAGACACAGATGTGTAGTGCTAAATCCTAATCTTGTATTTGATTTTGTATGTTTAAAACCAGCTAAAGTTAAAGCTAAAATAGTTTGTAACTGTTTCACATGTATTTATTTAAACCCTAGATGCCTCCTATGCAGATCCACTTGGCCCACAACCAGAAAGACCAAAAACAGCAGCAAGAAAAAGAACAGAGGAAGATGATTTTGCTGATGAAGAACTAGGAGAGGATCTGCTTCCAGAATAGCATATGGGCCACACATCATTTTTTTAATCCTTTCTAAAAGTTTTAGCTGAAAAAACTCTCATTCATAATGTTTTTGTAGTGGATTTTTATAAACTATTTGTGAAATATTTTGAACATGTGGTACCTTACGTTAAAAACATGGATTTGTAATTGCAATATCTTCTGTGATTGATTAAAAAAAATAATAGGTTATTTTACTCATGCATAGCATCTAGACAAGTACTCAAAAACATTGCAAGCTGTATCAAATGTGTAAAGCTTTTTCTTTCAGTGATAAATACGATGATAATACAAAACAGAGAAACCTCTAAAATTTCATCTTTCAATGCAGAATACCTCAAAGCAATGCTTGTAAGGTTGAAAATCCCATATCCTTCATCCAAAGCCAGAATTTATTTAAGTCCTGTGAACAGACCTGAAAATGCTGAATATGACCTTGGTTTTCCTTAAGGTCCCAGTTCAGCAAATCACTTTGCACTGATACCAAAGAAAGCATCTTAATTTTAGTCTACGTTTAGATGAACTAGGGCCATTTTGCAGTCTCTTGGCAAAATGTCCTTATTTTTGGTTGTTTTTTTTATTATTTTGAGTGGTCAGAGTTGTCAGGATTTCAGCCTGATTTGTTCAGAATTGCTAATTAGATTGCAGCTTTTGAGTCTTATGTTGGAGACTGTGGCACTGACCACACAGTGGTAGTTTCCTACAGCCTAAGCTGAGTATGGGCAAAGAAGTCAGTTACAGAAATCACCATTTTGCTTATGAACTGAACAAGTTTGGTCTGAAGTTACTGAGACATGTTAAATTCCTGTAGTTGGAATCACTTTGGGGAGATGAAAAATATCAGTTAGGTGTTCAGAATTTCCTAATAAATACTTGCAAAACTAGTCCACTGAGATGGCTTGTTTTTGGAACCTGGCATGAGTTCGGTTTAATAGTTAGACACTGGTTATTGCACTTTGAATTCAGTCTTCCTTCTCAGTGTTGGTGCTTAGACTGTTTACCAGTGACAGTGGAGAAGTCTCTTTGTATCTTCATAAAATGTTTTTTCAGGTTTTAAAAAGATTGCCCAGTTTCATAGGACATCTGCAAGTGGTCAGAAGTGTCCTGTGGGGTTTATGAGCTGCTTTGTGTGTAGCATGCTTCCCATGGGACCAGAGCAGCATTCCATGTGGGATTGCACCGCTTCTGCCTGATGGTACGAGCAGAGCATGTTCGGTGCTGTTTATGGAATACCCCAGGGGCTCACCACAGAAGAAAGACACGGTAAGCTCTGGGCCCTGATCCTTCTAAGGGGTGGAAAAGAGCATGAGAAGGAAGTGGATGGCAGCTGCCTTATTTCTGCAAGTCTCTCTTGCCTGTTCCTCAGTCCTGCTCTGTCTACTGCTCTGGTCATAGAATGACATATTCCTGGATGTCATGTAGTTCTTTCCATCAGTCTTAGTCTTGGAAGTTCTACACCACCACGATGCAATGTGCCACGCAGGAGGGAGCATTTTCAGCTCAGACTGTGGTGGCATGAGGTATCTGAGTAATCACAGTAAGAGAAAATGTATGGGACCCTGGCAGGAAGCATAGATAAACCTATGAAACAGTGCAGAAGAGAAGGCAGGTGAGATACTGCTGTGGTCTTCTAACACAAAGACATTTGAGTAGACTCCAGTGGGTTGGTCCTGCTGGATGCCTGGCACCCACTGAAGCCTATCACTCCCCTCTCTAGCTGGGCAGGGGAAAGAAAATATAACAAAGGATTCATGAATTAAGGATCAGGAGAGATCACTCATCAAATTCTGTTATGGGCAAAACAGGCTTGATTTAGAGATACTGATTTAATTTATTGCTAACAAAATCAGAGCAGTGTAATGAGATAAAATAAAACCTTCAAAACACCTACTCCCAGCCCTCCCTCCTTCCTGAGCTCTCCCTCCTCCCCCAGTGACACAGCAAATGGAGTTAT
>VZUI01057493.1:0-18478 GCA_013401135.1 Cettia cetti | reverse complement strand
AAAAAAAAAAAAAAAAAAAAAAACAACAAAAAAAAAAACAAAACCAAAATCCCCCCAAAAAACAAAACAAAATGAAACAAAATAATAAAAAAGTTTTTATGTGCTCTGCCCAGACATGAGCACGGGTACCTTAGGAATATCACCTATAGCTGCTCAGGTTACCCCAAAAATGCTGCTTTCCTGAAGGGATTGGGGCAGTTCTGCCCCCAGATCCAGGCAGAAACATATCTGGGAAAGGGATCCTCATGGACTGGGACAAGGCAAGGGCACAGCTCCCGGATGGGGTCTGTGAGCCCCCCTCCCAGCGCTGGGACCCCCCCCACGCCCCGTGTCACCCCTGCTGGCAGCACCTTAATAACCCCTGGCGCCAAGAGCGGGGCCGTGAGCACGTGAGGCACTAATTAGCCCTGTGCTCATTAGCCCAGGCATGGGGGCGGGGCTGTCAATGGATTTGGGAAGGATTAGAGCCCCACAGCGCAGGTAACCCCCCCCCCTTTCCCCCCCCACCCCAAAGAGGTGATGAGCCAGTGCTGCAGGAGGGACAGGATCCCGCTGTTATCCACAGCATCCCCAGTTCTCCCAATGCTGGAACAGGAATTCTTTACCTGGCCGGAGTGATGGATGCCCCTGGAATGAACCCAAAATGGAAGAGGCCAAAGATTAAAACCACCTCACCCCCCCAACAGCCCCCCCAGCGTTAACTTTTGGTTGAGTGCAGCAGATAAGAACAAGTTAAATTTATCTTCAAAGAACCCCCAAAAGTGACTCTCCCTTAACCCCTCCCTCGCAAGAATAAATCTTCCCCTTATCTGAATTTCCAAGGAGCAGGGCTGGCAGGGGACGGAGTGGGAATGCTGCAGACTGGGCTGAGCCAAACCCCTCTCTGGTTCGGATTAAAGAGGAGGATAAAAGAGCGCGGGGTCCCGGCGGAAGCATAAATAATGCGGGATGGGCCCTGAGCAGGGATTTACACCCGGGAATGCTCCGAGCCCAACACAGCAACAAGGGGGGACCAGAGGGGCTGGGCCCTGCCGAGGGGTGACGGTGGCTGTGGAGAGGGCAGGAGGGCTGAGCGGGAAGCAGGGAAAAGATGGGATGCAGGAGGGATGGGAGCCTCTGGAACGGGTGTGGCGTGATGTGGGATCCTGCAGCAGGAGGGAGGGGAAAAGGAGAAGGGAAAGGGAAAGAGAAAGAGAAAAGGAGTAAAAGGGGCAGGAGAAGGGAAAGGGAATAAGGGAAGGGAAATGTAAAGGTGGAAGGGGATGAGGAAGAAGAAGAGCAAGAGGATGGAGCAGGAAAAAGGTAAAAGTGGAAAAGCTAAAGGGAAAGGAGTATGGAAAGACAAATGGGGAATGGAAAAGGGAAAGGAAAAAGGGAAAGGGAAAAGAAAAAGGAAAAGGGAAAGGAAAAAGGGAAAGGGAAAAGAAAAAGGGAAAGGGAAAGGAAAAAGGGAAAGGGAAAAAGGAAGGGGGAAAGGGGAAATGCAAAAAGGGAAGCAGATCCCTGCCCTGCAGCATCCATGCCGCAGTGTCCCACATCTCACATGCCAGCACATCCGCGTCCCTGCGGATCGGACAGAGGAAATCAGGCAGACACAGCCAAATTCCAGAAAATTATTTTTTCATTTTCTCCTTTATTAGTTTTTTATTAGAGCGAAAAACAAGCGAGTGCTGCCCCTGTCCCAGCACAACCTTCTCCAGCCTCAGCGGCTCCGTTTGGGCTCCAAGCACTGCCCTGGATGGCCGGGAAGAGCCTGGATTTAGGAGCTGTTGGAAACCCCCCTGCTCTGGTGCGTGGGCAGGGGGTCGGGGAGGCTTCACCCCCACCCCACCCACCACACAGCAAGAGGTGTCCTGGAGGGCAGATCCATAGGAAAACCCCCCAGGATCCACGTGCTGTGGGACCAGCAGAGGGGTGAATAAATCCACCTGGGATGGGAACATCCCGGCCAGGGAATGAGCTCACCATGGGGTCGGATGTGAGGGATAACTTGGACTCTCTTGCCTTGATGCAATCCGGGGAAGACACAGCCCGGAGAGAACCATCCGAAAAAGTCTTTGACCTTCCTGAGCCCTTGGAAAGATTGAAGCTGCACCTCCGGCCTGGATTGCAGGGGGGAGGGAAGAGCAGGAGCAGATGTCCCTGCGGTGGGGGACACGTGCAGCGGCCAGGGAGGATGAGCTGGATCAGGAGGTGGGATGCATGGAACGGCCACCCACGGCCATTCCAGCTTGGATCTGAGCCCTGCAGCGTCCCGGGAAGCTGATGCCCTTCCCACCATCCCTCCCTCAGCAGGAGCTGTGCCATCATCCCACTGCAGCTGCAGGTTCCCCGTGCTGGAGGTGGGAAGGGCTGCCAAGATCCATCGCCCTCCTGTAAAACTGCTCTGGGATCTGGAATCAATTATTGTGCAGGCCCAGGAATTAGCACATTACAAAGGCACAGTGACTTCAGGAACCTGGAATGGGATCAGTTTTTGCTCAAGCTGTCACCTGCTGCCCCTGCCCGTGCCCTGGGTGAGGGAAGGGCCGGGACACGGATCCTGGGAGGGCAGGAACACCCTCTCCAGCAATCCACAGCTCCATACCCCGGCCAAGGAGAGGTGTCAGGGCTCACTCCCCACGTCACAGGGAATTTTCTCATTCCTGGGTGAAGCTCTCCAGATCTCTGCCCAAGGTGAGAAGTGATCCTGGGGCTGCCACGTGTGTCCTCCAGCACAGGATGGAGGATCCCGACACCTCCCAGCTATCAGTAATGCCTCTCCCCTCCCCTGGCCGGCAGGAAACATCCCGCTGGGATTAGCGGGAGTAACCCGAGGAGATACCGGTGGGGATGCTCCAGGGCTGAGGAATTAATCTGTTTGGAAAAGCAGATCCTGCCTCCAGTGTCTGAGAGCTGCCCGTGCCAACTCCCTAACTCTTCTTTCAGGAATCACCAACCATCCCATATTCCTACTTAAACCTGAAAGCTCTTCTAAGAGGGATAAACAGAGGAGTGCGGGCAGTGGGTGCCCCTGCGTGGGACAAACCTCAAAAAGCCCCCAGAGCTCAGGCAGTAAGGGCTCTTTCCCGGGGATCAGGGTGGGTGTTCATCCCCTGGTGTCGTGGGTATAAATAACAGCCACAGCAACTGCCAGAAATTTCAGGAATATAATTCCAAAAGCCCAGAAAATACCCCAGAGGGATGGGCAACTCATGGAGCAGGGTGGGCATCCCAATGCCCTCTTCCTCCTCCTCCTCCTCCTCCTCCTCCTCCTTCTCCTCCAGCTCCTCCTCCTCTGCCCTGGCTGCTGGCTCCAGCTGGAGAAATCCTGCTTTTTTGCCTCGCGCCCGCGCTAAGTGAGCTGGAGCAAATCACCCCGGGATTTGCATTAACAGCAGTCGCTACAACAAGATCCCAGCCAAACACAATACTGGAAACTCGGCTTTCCCCCCATCCTTAGTGCTTCCAGATGCAGCCCAGCGCTCCCACCAAAGGGTAGGGGCCAACCCCCCTCTCTGCTCCCAGCACGGACCATTCCTTTGGCCCCAGGCTCCGGAGGGGGTGAGAGGGACAGATCTGCCCTTTGTCCCAGCTCCGTGCCCGGCGCTGGAGCAGGGAGGGGCCCTGCAGCTTTCCCTGTTTCTAAAGCAGGGGATTTATTTCCGCTTACATCAGAGAAAGTTGGAAAAAAATCATCATAAAAGAGAAAGAGATCAGGATATTCTGCAAGTCTCTTGGGATCTGTGTAGGGGAAGACATCCTTGGAATAACATCAGCAGCCCCAGCACCGCCTTTGGAGCCGGCTAGGAACGGCCTCTCCGGGCACTAAAAACACTCTAGCAGAGTGCTAAAAATATTCATTATCCAGGCGGGAATCGTCAGCGCGGCACAGGCCCCAGGTATTAAGTAGGTAGCAGGACCTGGCACGGGCTCCTTGGCTTACACCTCCTCACACACATTTGGCTTTGTCATTAAAGCCTCCAGGCAGAGATGTTCCCGAGGAAGGGCCAGGAGCAGAGGGGCTGGCTCCTCCCTCAACTCCCTGTGCCAGGAGACCCCCATCCCATGGAGCTGACAGCTCCTTTATTGGAGCTGCAGCAGCTGGGTCTCTGCCAGGTGCTTCTGATAAGAAAATCCATTTCTTGGTGGGGGTGTGGGGTGTTGGGGAGCACCCGGACCCCCCAGCACCCACCAGAGCTGCTGTGTCCCCTTCCATAGGTTGGAATTCCTCCACTCAGGTTCTCATCCTGTGGGAAGTTCATTAAACAATCAGGCTAATTTTTGGCCAGACCTTGGATGAGCCCAAAGCTGCTTTGGGCAGAGATTCCTGCTCTTTCCAGCCATTCCAGTAGGAAATGGGTTCCATTGCTTCCTCCAGGTGGTTTTGTTCTTCCTCTCTTTTGTTGGGACTAAACTGCCTGCAGAACAGCCATTGAATCCTCCCGGAATCACAGTAGCTCCCATCAGGATCACCAGCTCCAAGACTGCACAAAGAACCTTCACACAGATAAAAATCCCCAAATTTAAGTCACAGGTTCTTGTTTTTCACCCACACTTCTGCAGCTGCTGCTTCCAAACCTTCCTTTTGCAACCATGAGGAAAAGGGAGGCAAAGCATCCCAGCTGCATGGGGAGTGCCCATTGAGCCTCTGTACGGGGAATCATGGAATCAGACTGCTCTGGGTTGGAAAGGCCTGTACAGACCAGGGTGTCCTTCCACCCTTTCCATGGATAAGGACATCTTCTGCAAGTCCAGGGTGCTCCAAGCCCGTCCAGCCTGGCCTTGGACACTTCCACGGATCCAGGGGCAGCCACAGCTTCTCCGGGCACCCTCTCCCAGGGCCTCCCCACTCCCAAAGGGAATAATTCCTTCCCAATATCCCATCTAACCCTGCCCTCTGGCAGTGGGAAGCCATTCCCTGTGTCCTGTCCCTCTGTCCCTTGTCCCAAGTCCCTCTGCAGCTCTCCTGAAGCCCCTTTAGCCACTGGAAGGGCTCTAAGTTCTTCCTGGAGCCTTCTCTTTTCCAGGTGATCACCCCCAGCTCTCCCAGCCTGTCTGGCTCTCACACTGTGCGGGGGGCACTCGGAATTGCAGGATCAGGATGTTCCTGATGCAATCCCACCACCCCCAGCACCGCTGGCTCCCAGCTGCTCCCCTGCTCCCCCAGGAGCGCTGTGTCCATGCCCCAGCACTGCTGGACAGATGCTCCTGCTCACATCCTGTTTAGCCCAGGCTCTTTCCAGGTTTCCTGGCCCCCTGGACCCTCTGCAAACCGGAGGCAGCTGCAGCTGGAGGAGGGATGAGAGAGGGGGGTCTGAGTTGTTCCCCAGAGCTGGATGTGGGACAGCCCAAGGAGCTCAGCTTTGTTTATCCTGCTGTGGTTTCCCTACAGGGAACATACGTGTGTTCCTACAGGGACACATGGAGCATTCCAGCTTTCTCCCTGCCACGACCTCTGTGCGTGTGAGGTCTCCAGTCCTTTCCATGGGAGAAGGACAGATGGGAGGCCTGCTAAACCATAGAATCATGGGATGGTTTGGGTTGGAAGAGACCTTAATGCTCATCCAGTGCCACCCCTTGCCTCGGCCAGGGACACCTTCCACTATCCCAGGTTGCTCCAAGCCCCATCCAGCCTGGCCTGGGACACTTCCAGGGATCCAGGGGCAGCCACAGCCTCTCTGGAAACCTGTGCCAGGGCCTCCCCACCCTTACAGGGAACAATTTCCTCCTAATAGCCAATGTAAATCTCTGATCTTTCAATTTGAAACTCTTTCCCCTTTTCCTGTCACTGACTGTCCATGTAAAGAGCACTCTCCATCCTTTCCAGAAGCTCCCCTTTGGACACTGAGAGGAAAGGCAGGAACTTTACCCAAACCCTTCATCCAGGAAACCCAGGAATGTTTTCTCTGGCAGCTGTTTCCAATGTCACGTTTGAGGCTGGCAGCATCACGGAGGGGACACCAGAGCTGTGTCCCCTGGCAGGGCTGGCCCTGCAGCATTCCAGGCTCCACTTTTTCACCCGTCAGATTTGCTCTCTGCTTTAGAGTAAAGCCTCTTGTGAAACCTGGCAGCCCTGAGGAGAGATAAGGAGGGGTCTCAGAGAGCCTTTGGCTTGGGAATGGGATATGGAAGGAGCTGCTGTGATGGAGAGCCAAGTGTGGGGGTGGCTGGAGCAGGGGGAGGCTCTGGGGCCACTGCAGAGCATTTGCCAGCCCCAATCCCATCCCTGGAGCTTGGAAATCTTCGTGTTGGATCTAGGCCAGCACAGGGAGCACAAAGCTCTGGCCATGGATGATCCTGGAGTTCCAGAGCAACAAAGACTCCCTGGAGAGGTACGGGAGCTGCTTCACCACTGGATCCTCGAGTGGGATCCATGGGTCTGTTTGGGTGGGAATTGGGATGAGGAGGGCCCATTCCGGGAGATGTTGGGGTGCTGCAGGTGATGGCTTGGGGAAACAGTCACAGTGCTCTGTTGTGGCCAACACTCGTGACCAGGATTCATTGATAAGGATGAATTTTTTCAAGGAAAGGGTCAGGCATTGGAAGGGGCTGCCCAGGGAATTGGTGGAGTCCCCATCCCTGGAGGTGTCCAAGGAACAACTGGACATGGCATTCAGTGCTCTGGGATCAGCCACAGATTGGACTCAATCTTAGAGGGTTTTTCCAACCTCAATGATCCTGGGATCCTGTGTTTTTAGGGATGCTCCGCATCTTTCTGGCTCGTTGAGCAGGGCAAGGGGAGCTGGACTGGGTGCCCAGTGTGGCATAGCCCTGGAATGGGGGAGCACAGGGCAGTGTGGAGAGGAGGCAGCAATTTCCCCATGGATAGGGGGTATAATCCCTCATTTCACACACATGGAGATACCAAAAGCCAAATCGTGGAGGATAATTGCTCCAGAAACACAAAGGGGTGCTTCATATTCCTTGGCTCCCTGACAGAATTAGCACAGCAAGCGTTCCCCGGCTTTGCTTTCATTCTCCTCCAAAAACATCACTTTCCTGGGGGTGGATTTGGGGAGGGTGGGAGTGGGAAAGCCATGAGCACTGCTGGGTCCTGGCAGGGTGGGAAGGGCAGCTGCCCACAGGAGCAGGGATTTGCCCACACCCCTTTCTTCTGCTTCCCCATTCCCCCAGCTCCTTGGACTCCTCCAGGCCAGCATCCTGGGGGGAAGATGTGGCCCCCATCCCATCCCATCCCATCCCACTCCCAGGGCTGTGTTCCTGGCAGATGGTGGTGGGGCAGCAGCGTGCCAACAGCACAGCCTCATCCACTGGGCTCAGGAGGCAAAAAACAGCTGGGAAAGAAGAGCCTGGAAGGCTTTTCCCAAGCTGGGAGAGCTCTCTGAAGCTGCTTTTGAACGGGAGCAGCTCCCAGCAAGCCCCGGCATCGGCAGCACCGGGAATGCCCCCAGGCAGGAAGGGCCATTCCTTAGGGAGTTTTGGGATGGAACTCACCTGCTCACCTCAAACCAAGTGTTTATAAACCTGCAGGAGGGTGGGTTAAGAGCTTTGGTGGCAGAGCAAAGGGCACAAAAGGAGGGTGGTTGGTGAGGAGGGATGGGGTGGGGTGGTGGTGCTGGGCCAGCCGTGGAGTGACAGGTCTGGTGCCACCAGAGTGGACTCGGCCCCTGGACACGGGGTGCCAGGGAATGCTTGAGCTCTGTTGAACTTAATAAAAACACACGGTGTGAAACGCTTCCCCTGCTGTTGAGGTCTCGTTTGAGGCCACCCAGTGCCACCCTCCCCATGTCCCTGCCATCAACAGCTGCGCCATTGCACCTCCAGCTCCCTTCTCCCCAAGCCCCTGTGGGTATCAGGGGACACAGTGGGGCCTCCCCCAGTGTCCCCACCACCAGCTGAGCCCCCCACAGCCCTGCCCCAGTCAGGTGAGGGCTGCAGCTCTCCAGGCCTGCCCATCCAGGTGGTTCTTCAGGGCTGGAATGAAAAAGCTGAAGTGTAAAAAACACTGGAGGGAGCAGTGGAAGAACCGGATTTTCTTTTATTTGATTTTTTTTTTTTTTTCTTTTTCTGAAGGATGCTGTATTGAGCTGAACATGACAAATATGCCAGGAATGTTTGCCCTCAGGGCCTGGGAGAGCAGGGAAAGGCACTGCTGGCACCTTATCAATGCAGCAGCCCCAGTGTTTGTGCAAAAACAAGTAGCAGGGGCAGGTCCTGGGGCAGCAGCTGCCCGTGCCTGGAGCAGGATGCCAGCAGGAAGCTGCTGTGACCAGGGGGGATGTCACACTGACACGATGGGGACCTGCTCTCAGCCTGCACTCGGGGCAGGAGAAGCAGGTCTGGCTCTGCTTCCCAGCAACAAGGGACAGGAGAAGAGGAAACAGCCTCATGATGGCTGGGAGAGCTTCAGGTTGGATATTAGGGAACATTTCTTCATGGGAAAGGCTGCCCAGTGGAGTCCCCATCCCTGGTGGGGGGTTTAAAAGCTGTGTGGATGTGGTACTTGAGGACACGGTTAGTCGTGGCCTTGGCAGTGGGGACAGTTGCACTCCATGATCTCAGAGGGCTTTTCCAACCTCAGCAATTCCATGATTCTCTGAAAGAGCCGCCAGCACCTCCGGAGAGCCCCAGCCCAGCTCCAAGGAAGCCGTGTGCAGCGGGCTGGGGCCGGGGCTAATTAACAGGCCTCGTTAAAAATATATTGTGTTTGCTTTAAACAAGGTTCCCCCAAGCCAGAGGAAGCTGGTGAGGGACTGAGGAGAGATAGCGAGGGAGAGAGAGGCAGCAGGGAGGGGGAGGCGATGCCTGGGTGCATTTATTCCTTCCCTTCCTTCCATTTCTAACCCAAACCAAAGTGTCTCTGTGGCTGGAGGCGCCCTCTCGTCTCATAAAGTCCCACATAGGAAATTGTAAAGTACAGGAAAACAACCCAAACCCCCTGACCCCTTAACAAACTCCAGCCACAGCCAAAGTTGCAGGGTAAACAAAGCCAAGCCGCTGTCTACAAACTCTCCTGGGTCCTGGGGCTGCATTCCTGGTCCCAAAAGAGGCTGGCTGGCCCTATTGGAGGCTGGATGTCCCCATTCAAGGCTGGATGTCCCCGCAGCCCTCACCCCAACCCCAAGCTACAGAACTGCCCCTCAGCCTGAGGGTGCTGATTCCTTCCAAGTCAGATTGTTCCTCTCCTCCCACCAGAGATGATGATGCTCTGAGCCAGCAGTTGGTCTTCCCTCTCCTGTTCAGAGCAGGACGATGTCCCCTGTCCCCAGGTCTGTCACCCACAGAGAGGCTCCGGCCCTTCTGCTGTGCCATTAGCATCGGTGCCACAGAGGGAATGGTCTGTTTCCCTGGACACCGGTAATTCAGCCAGAACCTGCACAATTTTCTGTGCATAATAGTCCCAAATGTGCTCTCTGGCAGGCTCAGGAATCAGCAGCCCAGCGGAGGCAGCCCGGATTAATCAGGCTGGCCACGACTCGGAACAAACCTGCTGATGAAACCTTGGCAGCAGCAGAGGGCTGTCCCTCCCATCCTGCTCCCACACAGCATGAGGGACCAGGAATCTTAATGGAGTGATTGGCCACATTCTTCCAGAGCCCTCTGCCACCAGCACCGTGCCTGCTGCTCCGTGTCCCTGTGTCACCCATGTCCCCACCCTGGGAGTGACGGGGGCTGGGCAGGCAGGTGATGTGGGGCTGCTGCTGCAGAGGGGGATGAAGGGGTCAGGGAGCCCCTGCTCTCTTGGGATTGCAGTCACAGGACTCTGGGCTCTGCCTGGGACACTCTGCTGGTTAATCCAGCCACTCACCCCACCAGGAGATGCCTGTGCTCCTGCCTGGAGCACGGGACAGGAAAGCCTTGTGGGATGCTTGGAGCAAGAGCACAGGTTCATAGTGGTCCCAAATCCTGGTGTTTCTCCTGTCTCCCTCTTTCAGCCTCCCGTCCTCCCTGCCTCCCACTCACCCTCTGGCTGAGATTCCGCTGTCCACGGGATGCAGGTTGGGAGCTTTCCTGGGGCATCCCAACCCACCGACCCCAGGACATCCCCTTCTCTCTTTCCCCCAGCAGGTACCAGCTCCTCTCCCTCTGAAGGAACAGCGTGAGCCATTTTTGGCAGGTAATTCTCTGTTGGATGCTGTACTCGAGGCTGGCACTGGCAGAAGTCTGCAGCCAGGATGTCTCCTGCATTCCTGGGGATTCCTGGGGATTCTTGGGGTGACCAGCCAGGTCACAGGGACCATGCTGAGCTAGAGGGATGCTGGCACCCTTCTGTGTCACCTATGATGGGTTGGGGGGGGACAAGAGAGACAGCCCTGCAGAGTGGGAGGCCGGACACCTCCCTTCTCCTAAAGATACAGCAGGATGTTTATGTGAAGGATTCTGGCTTTGTGAAGAACACACAAAGCCTCGAAAAAGTAAAATGAATAACAAAAAAATATTTCCCCTGTTGTTCCCTGCAGCAGATGGAAAATAAACACAGCTGCTCCTCTGCCCTGAGCAGCGGCTGCACACCCCGGCCCCCGCTGGTCCTCATGCCCAGGACACACTGCTCAGGCAGCCAAAAGCCCATGGGATTGATCCCACAGGAATCCTGAGCATCCAGGGGGGTGACAGCGTGGCTGTGATGCTGCATGAAGGGTGTGGGAGCTGAGGTGGCACTGCCAGCCCAGAGGGCAGCCATGAGAAAAGGGGTTGCTGACCCCAAAGAGCCATCCCAAGGTGGCTCCAGCCTGCCGGTCCAACCTCTGCTCTCTCTGTGCCTGATGGGGTGGATAAGCTGATCCCCTGGAAGGAGAACCCCCTGAGAGGGTGTGAGTGAGGCAAGGGACCCTCCCCTGCCCAGCTGGAGCAGCAGAGGAGCGGGGACACCGCGGGTGTGTGGGGACAGGACGGGCTCTGAGGCCACAGCTGCACCCGTCCACGTGGAGCACGGGGTGAAGTGGAGGTTAAACATCAGGAAACACTGTCTGGCTCTAGATGGGATCTGGGAGCCCCCTCTGCGGGGACAGGAGGGGGGCTGGGGGGGACCCCCAGTGAGGGCTGTGTGTCTGTCACACTGCCACAGCCGGGATGTCCTGTATCCCCCCAATCCTCCTGAATTTTAATGCCAGCAGCAGCTTCTGGCAGCAGGGCCTGCTGCAGCCCCCTAGTGCACAGAAGCCTCCACCCCATCTGACCTGAAATTGGGGAAAAAGGTAACATTTCCCATATTTACTGTGAAACCACAACAGCTCCTGCAGAGGCAGCTGCTCCCTGCAAAGTAACACTCCAGGTTCTGGATTTAAATTAAGTACAAGGACCTATAATTACCATGGCCAAGCAGAAGTACCAAATATCACCCTCTAATTTCACCTTTGGCAGCCCAAAACTTCTCAGTCTCCAGGTTCAGGGGGCCTGAGGGTCCTGAGTGAGATTGGGCTGTGCTCCAGGCTGAGGGATGATCCAGGTAGTTTGCAGGAATGCTGTCAGGGATGCCCAGGGCTGCAGGGATGTTTCCAAGGGTGCAAGGATGCTGCCAGGGACTCCCAAGGCTGCCAGAGACTCTCTGGATTGCAGCTCTGCTCGGGGCTGGAAGAGTGCTTGAGGCTGGCAGGGATATTCGGGATTGGCAGAGGACGCAGGACCGGCAGGGATGCTCCAGGCTGCGGGGTTGCTCCGGGCTGGGGAATGCTCCGGGCTATGCTCGATCTGTGGGATGCTCGGAGCTGGGGGGTGACCGTGGGCAGGCACCCGCGGCTGGAGGTGCCGGCGGGCAGGGCAGGGGCTGCGGGGGCTCCTCCCGGCCCGCCCGCGTGGAGCTCGGCTGTCCTCTAGTGCACGCCCGGCTCCATGACACGGAGCCGTCAGGCTGGGAAGGGCAGGGAAAAGCAGGCGGGGCAGGTAGGGAGAACCTCCAAGTCCCACCTCCTACTCCTTTCCTTCCAACCTCTGCATTTTTAGAGCCTCCGCTGTTTATTCAGCATCCCTTTGTCCCTCGCTTTTTTTTTTTTTTTTTTTTTTTTTTTTTCCCACGTCCCAGTCCCCCTTGGCCTTCCACCTCTTTTTGGCCACAGTTTTATATCAAGTCTCCACTTAATTTAATGGTCTCCAGATATTCCTTAAGTTCCTGCTCCTTTTCAGCTTCCCGTTTTCCAGTGGCCTCCACTCTTGATCAACCTCTCAGTCTCCGTTTCCCACTACATTTTTATCGCCCTCTCACCCCTCTTTGGCCTCCCTGCCCTTTTCAGTCCCCAGTTTTCCTGGTCTCTACTTGCCCTCAATCCTCCCACACTTCTTTGGACTTTTTTTTCCCCATTTCCACACAGGGAGCCCACCACAGGCACAGGTGAGGGAAGAGGGATGAAGTGCAGGTCCCTGAGCACTCGGGGCTGTCCCAACCTGAGCAGCCTCACCTGGGGCTCCTCACAGCCCTACCTGTGGCTCCGTTTGAGCTCAGCCTCAGCTCCTTCCTCACTTCGCTGTCAGTGTGCCCAGCTCTGCCCCTTCCTCCAGCCCCACAGCCCGTCCGGGTGACCCCTGCCCTGTCCCCGCCGGGGCTGCGGGCACAGCGGAGGCTCCTGACTTCTGCCAGCGCTGCACAGCGGGACATCTGTCCTTGAGCCGCGGGGGTGGGTGGCAGCCGCTCTTCCCTCCATGGGCTGGGTGCTTCGGGGCTTCTTGGACGAGATTTGGGGGCCCTGGGTCGAGCTGTCCCCGCTCTGTCCCCGCTCTGTCCCGGCTCTGTCCCGGCTCTGTCCCCTCTCTGTTCCGGCTCTGTCCCCTCTCTGTCCCCTCTCTGTTCCTGCTCTGTCCCGGCTCTGTCCCCGCTCTGTCCCCTCTCTGTCCCGGCTCTGTCCCCTCTCTGTCCCGGCTCTGTACCCTCTCTGTCCCCGCTCTGTCCCCGCTCTGTCTCGGCTCTGTCCCGGCTCTGTCCTGGCTCTGTCCCCGCTCTGTCCTGGCTCTGTCCCCGCTCTGTCCTGGCTCTGTCCTGGCTCTGTCCCCGCTCTGTCTCGGCTCTGTCCCGGCTCTGTCCTGGCTCTGTCCCCGCTCTGTCCCGGCTCTGTCCCGGCTCTGTCCCGGCGCTGTCCCTGCTCTGTCCCTGCTCTGTCCCCGCTGTGTCTCCGCTCTGTCCCGGCTCTGTCCCGGCGCTGTCCCTGCTCCGTCCCCGCTCTGTCCCCGCTCTGTCCCGGCGCTGTCCCCGCTCTGTGCGGGTGGCGGCGGCCGCTCGAGGGCAGCAGAGCGCCAGGGACGGGCTCGGGGGGTCGGGAGCGGCTCCGGGCTCGACCCCGAGCGGCGCCGGGACCCTCGGCAGGGCAGAGCCACTGCAGGGACCGGGGACAGGGACTCGAAACACCGCCCTACCCCCCTGTACCGTGGGCGGCGACGTCTTCCTCTCGACCAGGTCGTTCCCGCCGCCCTCCGCCCTGGCCTGGGACACTTCCAGGGGCAGCCGCCGCTTCTCTGGGCTACCTGTGCCAGGTTTCCCAGGATCCAGCCAGGTGTCGGCTGCTCTCTCCTGTTCAGGCAGCTCCAGAACCTGGCGTTGCTCACAAGAGCTTCTTCATCCTCAACCACCAAATAACAGGGGACTGAAGAGCCACCTGGGTCTGTGAGTGCTGCCTTCCTCTCCGCTCGGAGTCATTAATCTGTCCTGGCCCAGCCCTGGCTGAGGAGCAGGTTTGAGGATCATTACTCCAGGGCTCCTTTGCTCCAGCGGGATGAGCTTCCCAGCAGTTGCTGGTGCAGACCCAGGTCTATCAGCCTGGCCTCGGGCTCTGTGCCCAATCCGATATCCGCACATGACCCCCCTCACCAGCCCCCTCTCCTACCCCCACCATCTTCAAAGCCAGGGACCTGGCAGTGGTTCTGAAAGCCGGGCAGAGCCTCCATGCCATGGCTTGGCATGGAACTCAAAGGCTCAATTAGCAACATCTGCTCTTGTGGGCTGTAAAACCCTCTCGCTGCTCCCCTCCCTTGCTCCGAGCGCTCACAGCTGGGAGCAGCATGGGGCTGCAGCCAGCCCAGCCAGGGGAGCTGTGCCCCTGGCTCACAGCTGTCATAGCTTGCTGTGCCACCTCTGCCACCGTGCCACCTCTGCCACCACTCTCCAGAGCCCTTAAATCCACGGCCTGATGGCAGCTGAGTGTGAGGGACAAGGACTGAGCTCTTCTCTCTGGGGACCAGGGAATGGCTGGAGCTGTGTCAGGGAGGGTTAGGCTGGATATTAGGAAAAGGTTCTTCCGCTAGAGGCTGGTCAGGCACTGAACAGAGGGAAGGGTCTGGAGAACCAGCAGTGGCTGGGAGTGCTCAGCCCGAAGAAAAGGAGGGTCAGGGGGGACTTTCTCCACAACTCCCTGACAGGAAAGGACAGCTGGTGGGGTTGGGCTCTGCTCCCAGGGAACAGGGACAGGATGAGAGGGAATGGCCTCAAGCTGTGCCACAGAGGTTTAGGTTGGACATCAGGAGGAATTTCTCCATGGAAAGAGTGGTCAGGCCTTGGAAGAGGCTGCCCACGGAAGTGGTGGATTCCTCATCCCTGGAAGTGCCTAAGGACTGGATGTGGCGCTCAGTGCTCTGGGCTTGTTGACCAGATGGGGATCAGTCAAAGGTTGGACTTGATGGCCTCAGAAGCCTTTTCCAACCTCAATGATCCCATGATTCTATGAAAACCAGCCCATGCCCTGCAGGCTGGCTGAGAGGCCCCGCCAGCACCCATTGTTCGGGAGCTGAAGCAATCGGAGCCATTCCCGAGGAGCCTGGCAGGCCGGGCTGGGCTGTCCCGGGAGGGCTGTATAGCAGCAGGGCTGAGCTCTGCTGTCATCATTCCACAGATGCCTCCAAACGCGGCGCCACACGAGGCCACCAAGGTCAGGAGGGCATGGAGCCAGCCGGGAATGGGATTTGTGAATGGGAGCTGGACAGGCAGTGCTGATGGGGTGGGACCATGTGTACCCTCTGGAGAGGGGGTCCCTGAGCCCCCCGTGAGCCCCTCACAGCCTGGTGCCAGGAGGGGACAAGGGCAGCACTGGCCGAGCACTACTGATGTCTGACACGGAGCACCAAGCGCTCCCCCGCCTTTCTCAGCCTCATTCCAAGAATGTCCAGTATGTCCACTCCTTCCCCACATCTTGGCCATTAGATCTGATTATCCTTGATTTACTCGTTGTCTGGGGAGCTCTCAGGGCCTCTCCCTCTGTACGGGGCAACCTCAGCTGCATTCTGGCTGCAGCAAAACATCCCACCCTGGGGACATCCCTTGAGAGATTCCACAAAACCCCAGTGCCTTCCTCAGCTGGGGGTGTCCCTCAGCTCCTGCCTGGGAGCTGGGAGGCAGCAGGGCTTGCCAGGACTGTGGCCCCATGAAAAACAAGGGGTGTGATCACAATCCCATAAAAGCCCAAATCCCATACATTGAAGCCCATTGCCAAGGCTTGGATGATGCAGCGGGTGGTGAGAAAACACCTTGTGCTGATGGTGACTTCCTCCCTAATTATCCCCATCAAAGATCTGCCTCACAGGTAATCATGGAAACTCCAAATTCCCCAGGGAATCCTCCCGAGCATCAAACATCAAGGCAGAGGCTGGCAGAGCTGCCTCTCCCACCTGAGGAATCAGGACTTGAGCACCAGCCTGTCCATATCTGCTTGGAGTAAGAAAATCATCCATAAACCACATTTCCCTTGGAATACTGGCAGTAAAACATCCATGCAACATTGCTTTTAGTACACCAGCAGCAGCAGTAGAGGGAGAGAAGCCAGAGGAGGGCTGAGCAAAGCTGTTATCTCCTGAAGGGTCATGTGTGAGCCGCTGGTTTTGCAGGGAGTGGGAGGAGCGGATAACGTTTTCCCAGGCAGAGGAAACTCCTGGGTGGAAATAGCTCTGTGCCCTGGAAACAGAGCCGTCAGCAAACAGGGCTGGTGCAGCCTCATCTCAGCAGGTGATGCTGAGCTGGGCACAGGCTCTGTGGTGGATGAACCACTCCCAACGGGAATGGGAGCAATGAGCTCCCGTCACGGCCCTTTGGGAGCACAGGTGAGCCGAGGTCAGGGACAGGCAGTGTTCCTGCATGGTGGCTCCCTGGGACACCCACTCCATGCCCTCCCTCCTGGTTTCATTCAGCCCTGGATACACAAAAGGACCAGAAGTGCTTGGCCAGGAAGAAAGTCCCCAGGCTGGGGAGAAAAAGGATGGGAACAAGTGGGACTTTGTGGGAACAGACAGGAGATTGGAGAGAAAGGACAGCAGGGCTGAGTGTCCCATAACTAACAGGGTGCACAAGGTTTGGAGGGGCTCTGTTACTGTCTAGGCTCTTCCTAGATCTCAACAGGACGGGACAGTGCTGATCTCCTACCTGCAGCACTCCCCCTGAGACAAGGAGTAATGGGACAAGGGGGAGTGGCTTTAAACTAAAGAGAAGGGAATTTTAGATGGGATATTGGGAAGAAATTATTCCCTGTGAGGGTGGTGGGGTGGGGAGGCCCTGGCACAGGTTGTCCAGAGGAACTGGGGCTGCTCCTGGATCCCTGGAAGTGTCCAAGGCCAGGTTGGAGCAAGCTGGGAGGCTGGGAGGAGTCCCTGTCCATGGCAGAGGGGTGGACACGGTGATGTTTTAAAGTCCCTTCCAACCCAGACTATCCAGTGATTCCTCAAACCCTGGTCCGATCCTGTGTGCACAGAGCAAGCACAGAGGGTCCCGGGAAAGAATCCCACCACAGGAACCACAGACCTGCAGGAATAGCACTCTCAGCTATTCCAGCATCTCCTCCCAGCTGGGCCGTGGACATGCTGGAGGAGCAGGAAGGGATAGGGTGGAAGAGGCAGAGGGAAGCAGTCC
The DNA here is from genome assembly GCA_013401135.1 of Cettia cetti. NCBI lineage: Eukaryota > Metazoa > Chordata > Aves > Passeriformes > Sylviidae > Cettia > Cettia cetti. The sequence continues at coordinate 1,722 of VZUI01057493.1, read as the reverse complement.
CTGAGGGTGCCTGTGCATGGCTCAGAAGAGCTGAGCCTCCAGCCTGGGTTACAGATCCTTATATCACTCCCAGTGATGTTCAACATTTGTTCGTTCCGGCTGTAAAACCTCTCCTGGCTCCACACCAGGTATTTCCTCCCCTCAGTGCCTCAGCCAGGGCTGAGCTGTCGGAGCGTGAGCAGCTCACACACCGTGGCCTTTGTGACTAATGGCACCAGCTGAGGTGACAGCCCCTCCACAAGAACCCCTTTCCCATGCGGCTTGCTGCTCTCACACCTTGGGATGATAAACAGGAGAAGGATGAAGCCTCCAGTATCTTTCCCTGTGCCAGCAGGATCCCTATCTCCCAGGAAGCTTGGGCAACCAGTTCTAGCATCCCATGGCCTCAAAGGAATTGGTTCACTTTGGGACAGAGCTTGAGGAAAACCCCAGAAGTAGGAATACCTGAACCAATTCCCACAGCAAGGGTAGTGCCCGAGGCTGAGGATGGCTTTGTGGATGGAGAAGGAGCCTCGTCTGTTCCAAGTACACTCGGATTTCATGTCCATTTAAGTTAGAGTGGCTCTCAGAGACCATTGAGTTCAACCATCACCCCCAGCACCACCAAGGCCACCATTGATCCATATTCCCAAGTGCCACATCCACATGATTTTGACCACTTCCAGGGATGGTGACTTCACTGCTTCCCTTGGCATCTGTTTCAATGCCTGGCCATCTTTTCAGTGAAGTAATTTTCTCTAATATCCCAACTAAACCTCCACTGGTGCCACTTGCAACTATTTCCTCTTGTTCCCTGGGAGCAGAGTCTGATCCCCCCGGCTGTCCCCTCCTGTCAGGGAGTTGTGCAGAGCCAGAAAGTCCCCCTGAGCCTCCTTTTCTCCAGGCTGAACCTCCCCAGCTCGCTCAGCTGCTCTTTATTTTCCACTCCCAGAGAGCTGATGGTCTCTCAGGGTTTAGCCATGCCAGGAACCCCCCTAGCAGGGATTTAGGGACATGAATAAGGGATATCCCTGGAAGCTACTTTTGCTGGCTGGTGATATCTCTCTCCCAGTCCCCCCGAAATGGAATCACTGGGGGCTCTTTGAGGGGCTGAGGATGTGTGTGGGGAGTGAGGGGACACCAAGCTCTGCTCTCAGGGGATCTCAGGGGACAGCACCGTGTGTGTGACTGCAGCTGGAGCCCCCATGGTCCCTCTCCGCTGGGACCTGTTGACACCGGGGATGGGACGAGTCCGTGAGGGTGAGGATGGAGGTGAGGATGAGCATTCAAGTGAGAGTGAGGGTTAATATGAGGATGAGTGTGAAGATGAGGATGAGGTTGAGGATGACCGTGGGGGTGAAGTGGCTGCGAGGATGAGGGGAGGTATGAGGAAGAGGGTTAGGTTGAGCCTGCTGATGAGGCGCTGATGAGGCGACGCTCAGGGTGGGGGCGAGGAAGAAGACGAGGCTGAGCGCGGAGCTGCTGCGCGGGTGCGGGGGTGTCCCGGCCCGGCCGGGCCCGGCCCGGCCGAGCGGAGCGGATCGGATCGGATCGGATCGGATCGGAGCGGAGCTGTCCTTCAGCACCCGGCAGCGCCGGCCGGGCCGGGCCGCGGCCGTGCCGGTGCCGGCGGAGCGGAGGCAGCGCGCAGGCGCAGCGCTCGCGGCTCCTCAAGGTGTTGGCGGCGCGGCCGAAGATGGCGACAGACTGAGGGCGATGGGGCCGGGCGGCGGCGGGCGCGGC
>VZUI01057492.1:0-18480 GCA_013401135.1 Cettia cetti | reverse complement strand
GTCCCATCCTTCTTGTTCCTCCCTGCAGCCACCCTTGGTTGTGCTTTGGGCTGAAAGTTGTCCTTGGTGTGCAGCAGAAGGATTTGTGTTGTGTCCCTGCTGTGTGCAGAGCTGAGTGACCCTGCCTGTGAGCTCAGAGCTGCACCCTGGGCAGCACAGAGCCTGGGACACAGCAAAGATGAAACTCAAGGCATCACCACAGCCCTGCTCTTCCCAAAACATCCCCATTGTCCCTCCTGGAGGGGTCTGACTGCAGTCAGCTCCCTCAGCTCACACGAGGCCAGGACCTTGAGTGACCCTCAGCAGATCAGGAGCCATCAGATGCTTTTTCAGCAAGGTGGTTTTGGCAATAGATTTCTCACCTGGTGTAAACCAGGTGTGTCTGAAGCACCTGCTCCCTGCAGAGTTCTCCAGGCTGGGACAAGGGAGGGCGTGCAGGAGAGGAGGGCTGCAGTAAATGGTGACAGGCAGGGCTGCACAAAGCTCCTGGCTGAGGGTCTGGCCACAGCAGCCACAAGGAGAGTGTCACCACCTCCAGCAGACAGCCTGCTCCAGCAGACTCATTCTGCTGCTTGCTTTTCATCCTAATGAATCACTCCAATATTTCAAACATGCCTTTTACCCACTTGAACACGTAACAGCAACAATTAACACCAGCACCTCATAAATCCCAGCAATGTTCCCTCTGGTGCTTAGGAAAGCCTCTGACTGTGTGGCCAATGCCACTGCATTGCAATGGAACATCTGATCCCCAGGGAGAACAGAGAGGAGTCTTTATAAACCACAAGATTTCTGTGAAACACAAGGCTTTGAAGCCATGAAGCTGCTGAGGAGCTCCACACTCCAGAGATAGATGGGCTCCCACACAGCTAGAGGTCCAGGAAAGAGCACTTTGATGGTTTTAAACCTCTCTGTGAAAGCATTTGTTTATTTTTACTTTGCCTTGTGAAATCCTATGAATATATTCAAATAACTGTGCTGGGAATGGAAAGAAGCTTTCCGTGCTAGCTGCACACACAGCCCTTGGATGCTGCTGCTCTCCAGCTCCCAGCCAGGGCTGCTGCCTCTCCCTGCCACTGCATCCTCGGACCTCTCTCAAACACAGACCCACTGCCTGCAGCCAGGTTTGTACTGACACCAGTTTTACCCTGGGTTTGATAGCTGAAAGGAGTAATTCCTGTGATTTCTTCTTCCTACGCCTTCTCGCTTCACAGTGAAACAGAAAAATTACTGCTATTGCTGTAACAATAATACTTATGTAATAACTATACTTGTGTGATGTAATAGTTGCAATTATGTGAGGGACTGGGGGGGATTTGATATTAATTTAAATTGAAAATTTGCTGTTAAAATTGTTGTGTGTTTTTTAGCTGCTGCTATGTGTTGCCAGCTCGAATTTCTGGTTTATTTTAAACAAATACAGATACCCTGGCCAGCACCACCTGTCTCCTCCTCTGGCTCCCCTGAGCCATTTCTTCCAGTGGTGGGGGGTTTTGTGGGCTCTAAATTTCCCTGAATGAAGTTCTGTCGTTCAGCTGAGCCCCAGTTTCACATTGCTGCATGGTAGCTGTGTGTGCTGAGGAGGAAGCAGCTGAGTCTGACCTGGGGTTTCACTTGCTTAAGCCAGGCTTGTATGGGCAATATAAAGTCAGTTTGTTTTCTGAATAAATCTCAGTGATAAACTGCATGCTCCCAGCTGAGGTTGCCAAGTTCTTACTCAAGTGGAGCTCAAGCAGTGTCCTCAAGGTTCCAGGAAGATTTATGACTACATCTATACCTATTTATTTAGCTAGGTCTGTATCTATATCTGATCTACATCTCTCTCTTGCCCTCCATCTCTATCTAATCTATACCTGAACCTGTATCCATATGAAAAAAACTTAAACCCCTGTCAGAATCCATGTGCTGAGCTGGGGTGTCTGTAGGCAGGAATTCCTACCCACCCTCAGCATGGAATCTGAAGGAAGGAGTAGCCCCCTCCCTGGAAACTCTGCTCCCCTCCCTCTCTGTCCCCACCTTCCCTCCAGCAGACTTGCACAGGAATAGAAATTTGTGCCCTTCAAACATTGCCATGACAACTAAGGAGAATTCTCACCAGCATTCCTACCAAGTCCTGGAGCAGCCAAGGCAGAAGGTGGGATGGTTGCACAAGCTGTGTCTGTTTACTGGATAAGGCAAGGCTCAGGCATTCTGTGTTGGATTATCCCCTTTTCTGACCCAGAGATGGAGCAATTGAGAGGTGTTTTAAAAAACTTTTGTTCTATTTTCAGTTTCATGTGAAGGGTGAGACAGATGTTACAATTCACGCCATCACAATCAGAAGCCAAACCATTTCCTAATTACAACACATTATTTGTGGGTTTTAGCCTATCAGCTTTTGCCACTCAATTCTGTAAATACCTTAAATCATCTAAAATTACCCCTGGTGGGTCCTACTACAACGCAGCTTTCATAGTTCTATTTCTCCAGACTATCTGGTCTGTTTGCATCATTTGAAACTTGTTTCTAGTTCCATTTCTCTCTCAATAATGCCTGTCCTATCCCATGGCCTCTCTAAGTCAGCATTTCTTATCTCAGGGTTTGCACACAGATGCACAAGACTGTGTGAGCCTTCTGTCAGGCTTTAAAAACGCTCTTCAAAATCCATTTCCCACAATTCTGTTTTCATTTTTTTTTTAATGCAAGTATCATTATCTGATTATTTGAATGGTGCTTTAGAACATATTTTAAAGTGCATCTTAAACTGCCACTTCCTGTGACAGGGGGTTGGATCACTTTCCACAGAGGACGTGAGACAGAGTGCTGGAATACTGACACACTTCTGGTGAGTTTTGCTGGCCAGAAACCATTTCCAGCGTTTGGCTATCACCAAAAGACAAGTCCTCTGGGAAATGATTAATCAACCCTGGCAAACAAACAGAGCCAGGTTTCTTTTCCGTGCTGAGCCTGCAGAGGGAACACCGGGGTGATGCTGAAGCCTTTGAACTCTGCTGTGTCTCCACAGCCCCTCTCAGCCCTGCTGCAGCTCTGCTCTCCTGACCAGCACAGCCCGTGGAACCCTGACTCTGATGGCTCCCTGCAGGCTCCCCGTGCTCCCCGTGGCTCTGCTGTGGGGCTGGCTGCTGGCATCCTCCTCCTCCTCCTCCCCCAGCACAGGTAAAGGTAAAGCCAGCTCTGTGCCACTGCTTTGGGTTCTCCTGGGCCCCTTGGGGAGCTTGTCCTGCAGCCAGAGCTTCTCTTCTCTGTGTGTGCACTGCTGGGTGAGTTTGCTTGACAAGCCTGTCTAAATTGTCTAAATACCTCGTGTGTTTAGTGGCTATTTCTCTGAGTGAATTGGAAAGGAGAAGAGACTCGCCTTTGGTGCACAGCAAATATGTTTGTTTGCTAGGGAGTTATCAAATATAATAAACTCTGCTCACAAATGCTCCTGAGCAGGGTCCCAGACAGACAGACAGACAGAAGCACCAGGCTGGTTTGTGCCTGGAGGGTAATGCTGCTAAGAGAATCACTGCTGACATCCATGGCAGTGGCACTTCAAGCCCCTCTTTGCACTGCACCTGCTGGCCCTTGTGGCCCCTGGCAGCTGCCACTCTGCACCCAGAGGTGCTGAGCAGCTCTGGCCCTCCCTGAGGGAAGCAGTGAGCGGTGCAGAGGTGAGAACATGCCCAGGACACAGAGGGACAGCCTGTCCTGCCAGCCTGCAGCCCCTGCAGCCACCTGAGCCAAGCCTGCTCCTTTCAAACGGGCTCCAAGTGCCACCTCCACCTCTCTGGGCAGCACAGGGAAGAGCAGGCAAGGAGGGAGGGCACAGAGGGGCAGGCTGCCCTTTTTCCACTGGCAAAGCAGGTGGGGAATTGCAAAGCCCACCTGCTGCTTGCAGGGTCTCAGAGGGCTCGGTGTGGGCAGCTGGGGACAGGCTGGGGTTTGTCACCAGAGCAGTGACAGCCAGGAGGGGTGGCTGTGAGGGCTGTGGCTGTCTCACAGCCAGCTCAGCATCACCTGCCTCACCACCACAAACATCGGGGGGAAGCTGTTAGCTTGGGATTTTCCCCAAGAAACATCCAGGAGCAGCTTTCCTGCAGGACTGCAGGGTGGAATGGAGCATTTCCCGTGCTGTGTTCTGCAGGAGGAGTGTGAGGGAGGCTGGTAATGTATTGCTGTGAAAATGAGAATCTGCAAGAGGCAGTGCTGACATTTAAAAAACAATCAAATCCCAGAATGCGAGCAACATCCCAAAGAGAAGCTTTTCTCTTCCCCCTGAAATCCAGTCAAAATCTATTTTGCAAGAATTGCTGTTTACAATTACAATTGTTTTGGAAAAAAAATACTTGTTTTGCTCAAGTTTGCAATGTAAATAAATTTCAGAGCATTCTGCTATCCAGTCAGAAATTCCAGTTCTGGCTGATCTAATCCTCTCTTGACAGCTTATCATGACAAAGGCTAGCAGCTTTTTGCTTCCTTGTTTGCCCTTCTTTGAGGCTCAGCATTTCTACACTCAGGAGGAGCGTCCCAAGCTCCCAAGTGCTTCTCCAGAATCATCCTAAACACATCTCCTACTTCACCCTCTAATGCAGTAACAAATCTCAACTTCACATGCTGGGAAAAGTGGGATTTTCAAACTGCTGCCTGGAGTGTGTTTTATTTGGGAAAATTTCTGTAGAAGAAACAAATCCTCCAGCAATGTGCCCTGCAAACTTTCCAGGGAGCACATTAGAGCTGGATTTATGTCACCGTCTTCCATTGAAAAAATGTCCTTATGGTCTGCTTTCACAATGGATTTATTAAAAGAATAAAAGAAAAAAGGGTGTAAATCCTGATGAAGACATGAAAAAGGTGTTAGAGAAGCCAGTGATCAGGAGGCCAGAGTCAGAGGGAGAATGGTGGCAATTCTGGACTGAGGCTCCAAATTCCAGTGAAATAAAGCGTATCATGCAATGAATATGTAGAAACCAAATGGATAATCTTATCTCCAGACAGCTGAGAAAAATGACCTTAGATGCTGATAAAAATTGGCTTTGTTTCAGCTACTAAAACTGAGCAGCCAGACAGTTTTGTCATGGGGATGACAACTCCATATAGAGCTGGACTTTTAGGACACATCTTAGTATGAAATTCCTCCATACTTCCTTATTTATTGACATGTGTCAGCACCTTAAAATACCTTTATAAAAGCCAGATCAACGATAAAGGCACATTTTTGTACAGCTGAAAGATGTCCAAAATAAGAATTATTCTAATTCTCTGCTTTTTGCCTTTTTTTCCCCTGTGGGTTTTGGTTTGTTTTTTTCCCCAATAATCTTTAATATACTTGAAAGGAACATTGAAAGCAATATGGGTGATTTGTGTTTTTATGGTAAAGGAATATATAAATCCCCCTGACATCATGCTTTGCTCAGTCATCCTGTGTCAGTGTATGTGCTGAACACATTTGCAGAGATAAGTGTCCTGAAGGTTGGTAAATATCAGGGCTTGAAGGTAAGCAAATATAGGACATAAAAGGTCACCCCAGGACAGCAGTTTTGCTTAAAACACCTTGAAAAAGAGGCCAAAAAGTGGCATTCTCTGTGCCTTTTCAATGATCCTTTGTCTTTAGGGCAGACACCACACACAGTGACACAGTAAAATCTTCAGAAGACTCTTTATTTTGGCCTCGTGCTGGCTTTTATAGTCTTTACAAACCTCCAGGGAAACTTTTAATTGATTAACAGCTTCCTTGTTAATTATTCCGTTGGTTAGTAAAAGTTCTTTTACTTGTCCATCAAATCTAGCTATTTTTGCATTGTTTGCATATTTTCTTTTCTGATTCTCATGGGACAGGTGTTGTCCTTACAGGAGCATTTGTTTTTCACCCTCAGATTGTTGTGCTAAAGGAACTCCTCATTCTCAAAACAGCCTCATATGGGAACTTAGAGATTGCTTGGTAGCTGCACTTAGAAGAAATGACAGGCCAGCTTTTTACCCTGTTCCTACAATCCTTGGGTGCTTTCTCTGAGCAAAAGCTGGTTTTTGAGGGGTGGGCAGGAGCAGAACTTGTTGGTTGAGAAGAGGGTACAGCTCTTCCCTCCACAGCCAGCAGCTGCACTCCAACAGATCAGATCAGTGCATCATACGAGTTTCATGGCTGCTCTGGGTTTGTTTTCTAACCTTTGGCACTCTGTTTTACCTCTGCTTTGTTGTCGATGCAGTTGCTCCCCCAGGGGACGTTCGGATCACCGACCCCGGGCTCCTGGGCTCCCTGGATGTGGAGTGGAAGCCCCCGCCCCACATCCAAACCTTCAACGAGTGCACGGTGAAATACAAGTTTGAGTACCGCAGCACGGGGGACAGGGACTGGAAGGTAGGGCAAATGACCTCATTAATAATTAATTAATCCATGAATTAACCCTCCCAAACCAGGGCTATTGTTCTGCCTTTACTTCCTGCACAGGCTGCTGTTTGCATTTCAAGGAGGAGTGGAGCCAAAGCTGTTCCAGTTTCCCATGAAAAACCAGGCTGTGTCAGTGGTTTGGATGGGAATGTGGTTTGAAATGCTACAGCAGCAGCCAGGGAAGGGTTTTTTTCTGTCACAGGGCTGGGTGCTTGCTGCCCAAAATAATTCAATAATATTCCTCATTGTAAAAGGTAAAAAAAAAAAAAAAAAAAATGACACTTTTCTAAAGCATCTTTATGTGGCTTGAACTGAAACAACAAGTCTTTAGGGATGCAGAGCAGTGAACAAATAAAAGCTATATTTCATTAATTATCTTGATGCTCTAAAATTCCCTCCATCCAGAAGCGTGTTCCTAATTACCATTTACTTTTCCCCTTAGATGTGGTTGACTCTAACTCAGCTCTCTGATGGAATTATCAGCCATCTCTCCTTGGTGGAGAACAGGAGCACAGGAAGGGATGTTGGAATAAGTTTTGTGAGTGCTTAGAGGATGAAAGCTGCTGCAGGGTTAGGAAGGAAAATGGAATGGGGAGAGGAAAAAACCCAACAGTGAGGGCTGTTTGGGTGGCACAAACTACTGAGGGAAAAAAAAAATATGCTGGGGATCTCCCTCAACAACCTAAAATACAGACTGACATCCTGAAAGGAAAAGGGAATTTTTTGCACAGTCCTAAGGCAGGAGAGCTCGAGGGCTTGCCAGGAAGAGAGAAGGAGGAATCAGCCAGGCTGGCAGTGCTGTGGAGCCCAGCTCCTTGCTCCAGGTCACCTGCCTCACCTGCCTGAGGCAGCAAAGCCAAGGCTGCAGGGCTGTGCTCGGCCACCACAGGAATGGGGTCAGACCCAGCCGTGCAGAGGGGCAAAATCCAGTTCCAGCTACAGATTGCAAAGGCAAGGGCATGGAAAGGGGCTCTTGGACCTGAGGTTGGTCACGATGCACCTCAGTCTCCCAGCTGTGCACATTCCTCCAGGATGATTTTAACTGCAATTTCAAAGAAAAAGATATGCAGTTTCAAAATACACATCCTGAAATCATCCAGAATTCCTGAAATCATGAGTATTAAAAGTTTCTTATATGAGTCAGATTTACAGACTAGAGCAAAATCACCTCTGACACGTTGCCAAAATCTTGACCTCAGTTAAGGTCACGGAGAACAGTCAGGCTGAGGAAAATCCATTGGCCATCAGCAGAAGCAAACATCATTGATTCTGTTAGAAATCCCTGGCTCAACACAGCCCTCACACTTGGGGAGTGCTGGGGACAGCCTGGCTGTGGGCTGTGCCATTGCTGTCCCCACTGCAGCACACAGATGCATTTTCTGGCACTGATGCATTTTCTAGCACTGATGCATTTTCTGGCACAGATGCATTTTCTGGCACTGATGCATTTTCTAGCACTGATGCATTTTCTGGCACCCTATCTCTGCCCTCCATGGGCTAAGGCAACACTTTGTCTCATCATTTGTTGTAAACCTTGCCAACTTTGTTGTCCTTGCATAAAGTGAAGGGGAGCAAATCTGAGGAAAAAAAAAAATAATAGAAAAACCTTCAAAGGGGGTGCTCAGAAAGTCCCATCAGAACCAGGCTGGGTGGGCACAGTGGTGGGTGCTGCACTGCCTGGTGCTGGTGCACCCTTGCAGGGGGTGGTTGTGCTTCCCACAGGAGCCAGCCTTACAAGACTCATTGTCCCTTCTCTTTCTGATTATTTCACACCATTAAAAAAATGGTTTTTCTGTGGATTTGTATCCATGTCCACAATTGTATCCTGTGGTGTCCTCCTCAGGTTGTCCCCAGTACTCCCTGCTGCTGGGGCACCCCTTTTTCAGCCTGCTCTGCCTGCTCCTTGCAGTGTCCTGTGGGGTGAAGGGACTCACAGCTGGACACAGCTGTGTGAATTCGTGCTGGAGGAGCACTGGGCAAGCAAGGCAGGACAGAAACATAAAGAGACAAAAAAGCACACAAATGAGATTATTTGCAGCTGCAACAAGAGCCAGGGTACCTAGCTCTGCAGCCCATTTAGTGACAGAAGAGGTGCTTAAAAAGTCTGTCTTTCAACCAGGTTATTTTTACTAGGAAGCTCAAATTCAGAGTTGGATTTGACCTCAGCAGGAGCGCTGAGGTGAGGCTGCAGACCCTGCTGAGGGGACAGTGCACAGATGACGAGGAGGTGCAGAGTGACTGGGTTTATGCAACATTTCAGACCCCACCACAAGGTGAGGGGCAGCCCGTGGTGCCTGGGGCAGTTTTGAGCTTTGCATGAGCCTGTTGCATGAACCACTGCTGGCTTGGGGGGGTTCCTGGGTGGAGGAGTTATTGCAGGGCTTGCTGATGTTTGAGACATTCAGAGCAGCTCTGCTGCCAAAGGCTGTGGTTGTGGTTACTGGATACCTGGGGCTTGTTTCCCTCTGCCCATGCCCAAGCTCTGCTCAGCTGCCCTGCAAGAGCTCCACTGCTGAATGAAAAGGTCAGTCAAGCATCTTTCTGCTCTAAGAGGGACTGGCTTTTATGAGAAACAGGGCACTTGGCAGTAAAACTAATAATTCTGACTGGCTGCCTTTTCCTTCCTTTTCCTTCCTTTTCCTTCCTTTTCCTTCCTTTTCCTTCCTTTTCATTTTCTATCTTTCAACTGCAGCACACGGTTGTTCAAAGGTGTAAAACTGTACTTTTGCTGTCTGACTGGTACACTGTTAAATAGGGGTTATTTCCTTTCCATTTGACAGGAAAACTTGAGTCAGAGGTCCAGAATTTCCACTGCATCTATCATGACTGGGAATACCTGAAGTGCACCTGGCAGCCAGGTCTCCTCACCCCTCGTGGCGTGCATTATGGGCTGTATTATTGGTATGTAACAGCAAAATAGGAAAACACCCAGGCAGCAATCAAGTGAACCACTCAGAGTACAAAAATGCCACAGTAAATATGCTTTTATAGCTGGCAGTGCTATTGCCCAATTCACCCAGAATGAGCCACAATAATATCCCAAGCAACACAAGGCTTATGGCAAGAAAACACCAAATCCTTTCTTGCTTCCTTAAGATCAGCTCCATGCTGATCTTTGCCAGGAAATGTTTTCTCCTTTCCCCCTTTCCTTTCATTCATCCCGAGGAGGTGTTCTCTGCATGTTGTCCACCACAAAGACTTGTGCTTTCTCTTTGCTGAGCACACCTGGAGGGTCCTGGCTGCACATTTCCCATGATCACAGTGCAAATATCTCAACTGGACAGGATTTAGCATGAGGCTACCAAGCTCAGGGAACCCTAGACACAGAGTGGAGCTTCCCAGAAACTTTAGTTTTAGTGTTCAAATATATTTTCATGACCTCAGCACATCTCATACAAGCAAACATGCTGCCACAAGGTAATAATAGTACATATTTCTCAGCTGTTTCCTTTAAACTGGTGCCTAAATTCTGTTCTGCAGGAAAAACAGAGCTAGAATTAGTGGCTTGGGACAAAGTAAATACTGTATTTGTGCTGCAGCTCCTATGACATTATGGAAAAGATGACTTAGGCTGGGTTTTGTGCCACTGGGCTATGTGGAGAAAAGCATAGTTGCATTTTAAAGAGGTTCCATGTAGTTTTTGGAAATAGACTTCAAAGCAGAAGCACCAATTCAAAACCATTTTGCCAACTGCAAAGATCTGCTTGAAGGGAACCATGGAAATGCATGATTCATGCCTTAAAGGAAAACAAACATTAAAAAAACCCAACCTTGATTTAATTGTCTGCAATGAAACCAGGCTTCTGGATCTGGGTCCCATTTTATCACAAGACTGGGTGGACACCACGGCATCCTTTGATCCCTGTGAGCAAATTTTTATTGTACTAGAACATGCTGTTTTCCCCCCCAGACATAATGTGCTGTACAGGGAGACTTTCATTAGGTCTGGAGTACAGGGGCCAAATTCAGCCCTGCCCTGAGTGCATAAAGCAGCAGGAGCCTTAAAAGGTGATATGAAACACCAGGCAGTATTTCCAGGATACAGCCAGCAGCTCAGCTTTGGGGAGCGGCCCCCAAAGGCAGAAGGGACAGGGTGGTGGTTGCACATGAAGTAACAAGCAGCAAACCCTTCCCAGCTCCCACCCTGAGCTTCCATGTGCCCATGGGAGGCACCTGCAGCCAGCCAGAGCAGCTCAGCAGCACTCAGTACAGTCGTGGCATGTCACCTGCCTGAAAACACTGCACTGTGGCTTGGGAGGGACCTTTCAAAACACTGCACTGTGGCTTGGGAGGGACCTTTCTGCCACTCCAGAGTCCGTGGCTGGTGCTGCAGGCGGGGCCCTAGGGGAGCAGGACTGTCTCCATGAGCAGAGGCCAGCTCCTTCCCGGTTCCAGCCACACAGTGGCATCTCTAGTGCTCCAGGAATGGGCTTGGGGAGAGCCTGGCACAGCCTAAAGTGCAACCCGAGAGGCTCTCTCTGCGTGTTAATTTTGGTTTTTTTCTCTTCTCCACACTTTTGCCACAGCAGGAGTCCAGGTTTGATCCACATCACTGTGCTTTGGACAAAGGCTGGGATATGGTTTGAAGCTTAGGTCCAACCTTACAAAAACTGTCTTACTGAGCAGTAATTTGCTGTGGTCACTTTTCCTGTCTCCCTGCACCCTGCTAGGTACGAGGGGCTGGAGCAGGCGGTGCAGTGTGCTCACTACATCCAGGAGCGGGGCATCAACGTGGGCTGCGTGCTGCAGAACCTCAGCCAGGCAGAGTACCGGGACCTGAACATTTGTGTCAATGGCTCAGCTGCAGCCACCCCGCTACGGCCGCTGTACACCACCCTGCGCCTCCACAACCTCGGTAATGACGGCAGGGGACAGCAGGGGACCCTGGTGGGCAGCGCACAGCCCAGGCACGCCTCCTGCACCGGGGGGCTCGGTTAAACGTGTGCTGTTGTGGGTGCGTGCTTGCAGAGCGTGTGTGTGTCCCCCAGGGATGGAAGGGGCTGTGCATGTGCCCAGCAGCACCCAGCACAGCCCTGGAGGGGCAGCGGGTGCCTCCAAGAGCTGCCTTTGGCGGCTGGACAGCTGGGGACACGATGGCCTGTGGGGAGGTGGCAGAGCAGCTGTGGGGTTTGGCTCTGGCAGCACAGTCACAGGGATACCTTCATTCCCTCCTGCTGGAACTGAAACCACTCTGCTTGCAAGCACAGGAGAGACCTTTGTGCTTGGCTGTTCAAACCAAGCTAAGGGCTGGGGTGAGCTGAGTGCCAGTGATGGGGGCTGGCAGAGCAGAGGTGGATTTCAAACCCAAGAGAGGCAGGGAAAGGGAGCAAAGCACAGCATGGTGCGCAGACAGGACATGTACTCGGTGCTTATTATGGAAACTCCTCGTGCTGGTGCGTTTGCCACACGCCAGAAGGACAAACAGCCAGACATCCAGCCAGGACACTGGGCTAATGAGCAGGATTTCTGAATTCAATTAGTGCTGCCATGTGTGTGGCTGTGGGCATGGGACACAGAGCAGAGCCTTTTCTGGGACACTGAGGGTGTGTGGCCAGCTGAGCTGTGCAGTGTCACTGTCACTGTGGCCAGCTGTGCAGTGTCACTGTGTGTGGCCAGCTGAGCTGTGCAGTGTCACTGTCACTGTGGCCAGCTGTGCAGTGTCACTGTGTGTGGCCAGCTGAGTGTGCAGTGTCACTGTCACTGTGACCAGCTGTGCAGTGTCACTGTCACTGTGGCCAGCTGTGCAGTGTCACTGTGTGTGGCCAGCTGAGCTGTGCAGTGTCACTGTCACTGTGGCCAGCTGTGCAGTGTCACTGTGTGTGGCCAGCTGAGTGTGCAGTGTCGCTGTCACTGTGGCCAGCTGTGCAGTGTCACTGTGTGTGGCCAGCTGAGTGTGCAGTGCCGCTGTCACTGTGGCCAGCTGAGTGTGCAGTGTCGCTGTCACCGCAGGGCTGTCGCAGCGCGGGGAGCGCAGGGGAACGTGCCGGGCACGGCGCTCACCCCCCCGCGCTTCAAACCCCGGAGCAAGGACGCGGTCCAGCCCTCGAGTCAAGTGACAATGACTAACCCCCCTCCGCCTGGTGGCATGTGGCTCCTGCAGCCCGGTGGCCGGCAGCCCGGGGCGCTGGGAAGCCGCGGCAGCACGGAGCAGGCCCAGCGGCGGGCGGTGCCCAGCTGAGGGCTCCGGGAGCTGTCCGAGCGCCCCTCCTGACCCGTGTCTCTCTGTCTCTTCCCCCGGCAGCCCAGCCCGCAGCCCCGGAGCAGCTGGTGCTGTCGGTGACCGCGGCCGAGGAGCTGCTGGTGGCCTGGAGCCCCCCGGGCGGGCGGGTGCCGCCGCACTGCCTGGAGTACGAGGTGCAGGTGGCCGAGGATGCGGGGGAAGCCGCGGCCGCCTGGGCGGTAAGGGCAGCGCCCGGGGGGCTCCGGGGAGGGGAAGGGGCCGGGGAGCCGAGCCCGAGCCGGCAGTGAGGGCGCAGGGAGTGAGGGACCCCGGCTGGGAACCCCTGAGCGGCTGCTGCACCGCGCTCGCTGCTCCTCAACCCCCCGAGCCCCGGCCGCAGCTCCGCCGCAGCAGGAACGGATCCAGCCGCAGGCTCCGGGCGAGCATTCCCTGCGACCTCCTGCCTGTTATCTCGCTAAACCGCCCTCGAGGAAATTTAAATTGCTGGGGTTTGTTTCCCTGGATAGGGTGGCACAACTTGGAGCAGTAAATTCTAATCTCTCAAAAGGAGTGGCCTGGGACAGAACACGTCTTTTGTGCATGGTGCTTTTTCCTTGTGTGTCGCCCAGTGCAGCCTGGAGGCAAAACCAAAAAGGATTAATTAATCGTAGGGGATATCTCGTTTTTAATTGCTGTATTCCCCTCATGAGTCTTCTTAGGTAATTAAAAGAAAGATTCCAGAAATTAACAGGCAGGAATGGCAACATACATGATGACACCTCCAGAAAATATTTTTGGTAGATTTGTCTTCAGAGTCATGTTATTTGCACTAGCTTGTACAAAGCTGTTGTGAAATCATTTTAAACTGCCAAAATATCATCCAGAGCCTGGACAGGGTGCAGGAACATCAGGCCACACCAGACAGATCCTGGTGGTGGCACATAATTCCTTGATATTTCTTCTTTCTGTTTTCTTTCTCAGTTTGTGTCGACCCAAATGGAAACTGCTTTAACAATTTCCAGAGCAAATCAAAGCCACGTTTCGTGTGTTCGTGTCAGGGGGAGAACAAACATCTTTTGTGCTGACCAGGGCTTTTGGAGTGAATGGACACAGGATTGCTTCTCTGGTATGGAACTCAAAGTAAATGGTGTTTCTTTTATGTTTTTATAGAACCTGAGGGGAGAGGCTCAGAGCAGTGCCTGTATCTGTGTGCCAGAGATAAAATACCCTGAAGGAGGATGTGACCCACACAGTAACATATACTCATAACAAATTAATAAATTAATGAATGAAAACATGTAGGGTAATGTGGACAAGAGGAGTTTGCATCTGAGCCCAAGCTTTGTAGGAGGTAATACAATCTATTCTAACATCTTCTTATTTCCTGCCATTTATCTTTGCAGTGTCCAGAAAAGAGGACAAGCAGCTATTTATCCTCATTCCAGTCATCCTGACTTTGTCAATTAGCCTCATAATATTTATGTTGATTGGCCAGTGCAAGAAAAGGTAAGCACCAAGGTAGCCTGTCCAAGCAATTTGCTTTTTTGCTGGTATCTGTAGCTATTTATAACTACAGTTGTAACTGAAACATCACATTCAGTGTCTAAAGGCCAAACATTAATAGATGCTCTAAGACTGGACACCAAACAAGAGCTCATTTTCAGTAAACAACCTTCTTGAGTGTGTCTGTTTCTGATATGAAATTCCCCTACAGCAACCCATAAACTGACTGCAGAGACTCAAATACTGCTCATAGGAGCTCAGGCTGCTTCTGTTAAATGCAGCAGTTTACTTGCATGCACAGCAGCATAAATAAAGCTATTATCATGCCCCAAACCACTCAAGAGCACAGATTTGTCCTAGCTGTGTTAAAGCAGGGCCATTTTAATGGGCTAAATCCTCATTCTTTTGGCACTCACATCCCAGCTGTTTACACTCAGTGCTGGCACGAGGGGAAGCAGATGAGTGGATAAATTTGTCTGTTTTTACTGATGGTAATTCCTTCAGGTCTGAGGGGTCACTTGGAGAGAACTGATCCCCCAGCACTGATAACTATTTTCTTTTCCTGATGGCTGTGTAGCATAAGCAAGAGGAAGCTTTTCTAATGTGCCTTTTTAAGGCATCACTCATGAGGGAGAACTGGCTCTAGAAATAGCCTTGTGTGGTCCCTAGAGATGAGCTGACAGATGCATGGAGCCCCAAACACACACTCCTTCATCTTTGCATTGCACCTGCCTTTGAAATTTTGGGCTCTGAAATCCAAACAAAGTGTAGACACTGGTGAGAAACCTGTGGAAAGCAAATGCTTCCTGCATTTCCACTGGAATGTGGCTGACAGGGACACTGGAGCACGCCCTCAGCTCTCTCAGTGTTGGGAATGACAGGCTGTGTCCCTTTCAGATCCCCAGCAGGAAAGCCACTGCATGCATCAGTGGGATACTGACCCTGCCTGCTGCACTGCCTGTGTCTGCTGGGCTGCTCATGGAACACCATCCCCAGGACAGCTGAGGAGCCCTGAGCTTTCTGCAGCCCAGATGGGTCCTCCCTGCCTGCTGCCACCTGTGAGGGCAGCTGCTGCAATCCCAGTCCTTAACGGGCCCAGGAAAACTGGAGGGGCTTAAACTGACTGCAGGAAGACTGGAAGAGATCTAACCTGGCTCTGAAGCAAGGTGTTTCTGGTAACAGGGCAAGGGAGAAAAAAGAGGCAGTGGAAACTGCCAGGAATAAAGATAACACCTTGTTCTGTGGGCTTGTTTGGGTGTTTTCTTTTGTAAGGACTGCAGGAATCTGTCAGCAGCACACACACACTGAGGGCAGCACCTCACACAGTGTGCATGCACACACCTGCATCCAGCCCCTGTGCTCCACCTTGCTCTCACCAGCTCCTCCCTGTTCCCAAATTCTCAGCCTGCTGAGAGCACAGAAATGCTCAGCAGGAGCTACCTGAGCTATTTCTTTCCTCAAGGCTGATTTACCTTACCTGTCAAAAAGATCAGGCCTTGAGAGAAACTTTTGCTAAAAAGAGGCACAACCACAGCTCCTGCAAAGGACAGAAGATTCAGGGGAGGAGCAGGGGGAGTCACTCCAGCAAATGTGACATGGGAATTTCTCTAGGAAGTGGACACTGGCACCAGAATTCAATGAAGCACACCTGATGTTTCTCACCACCATAGTCAGGTGATGAAATTGCTGACTGATTTTTTTAGGAAGCATTCCCTATGATGATGATAGGAAAAAAAAATATTTAGAAAGCATCCCTGGGTGAGACACCATTTTCCAAGCCCATTCTGATTTTTTTTTTGCTTGAAGAACTAACCAAGGCAAATACCAGGGCTCAGTGTGGTTTCATGTCATCAGAACAACCCTGAAAATGTATTTTCTTGAAGGAGCATGTATTCAAAGTGGGAATTTCTAATGAACAGTGGAAGTTCAGAGAGAAAATGAAGTTTGTGTCAATCAGCTATGTAAAGAGCCATACTAATCCAATCAGAAACCAAACAACCCAGCAAGTGCTGTCTTACACATCCAACTGCAAAATTATTCAGTCACTATCAGTTGCTTCCACTGCTAAATGGGCAGCAGCCCAATGTAATTTGGGGAGCAACTTAAGGAGGAAAGAACCAGGAAAAAAAGGGCCAATGCATGGACTGAAGCAGAAATGAAGTTTCATGGTTGTAATTCTGTTGTAATTCTGTTGAGACACAACCCCTGCCTCTGCTGTCTCCTGGGCAGCTTCCATGGGATGGCTTTCCTTTGAGAAACACCCGTGAGCATGCACTGGGCATGGATTTCCAGAACTGCCATCAGGCCTCTGGTGGTCTGCCAGGCTCTGAAACAGTGAAAACTGTCTACTAAAAGCACGTGAGTGCATTGTGAATGTCCCCAGGGCAAAAAGCAGGGCAGGCAGTCAAGCCCAGGCTGTTGTCACCTGGTGAGATCTCACCTGCTTTACCAGGTGGCAACGCTGGGCACAGGCATTTGGGATTGGGACAAACCTGCAGCAGCCCCAGCCTGCTGGATGGGTTTAAACTGAGATAAAGCCTCTGGTCGAATTTTCCCCAAAAAAAAGTTAAGAAGGGAAAGATTAAAGTGTATGGGTGCAAATAAGAGAGAGCAAAGGAAAGGTTGTTGTACCTCCACAGCTAGAACTCACCCCAAAAAAGATCAGAGCTATTTCAGTAACCACAAAATATAAAAGTTGGGCTGAAGCCTGCCTAGAAACCTGCCTAGTAACAGAGTGATAAATTAAGTACATCTACTTATGGTATCTGTATGCTGCAGCTTTACAGGAACATTGAGGTGAGGAAAGCTGGGCTTGGCCCCCGTGCAGGGCTCCTGCTCCCCAAACTCATCCCTGCACAGGGTCCTCACTGCAGCAGCAGCAGCAAAACACCTCCCACCTGCCTCCTCACAGCATCACATCTGCAGCTTTTGCAAAATTCAGCCCTGATGGATGGCCACTAACATCCTGAGCCTCGCTGGAATTTCAGTAGTGCTTTTTTAATCCTGTGTTTATGGAATTACACCAATCTATTTCTTTCACACAATGGTTCCACCGGAGTGTTTTAATTCGTCTGCAATCCATAATTAATATTTTTAGTAAAGCATTTTTAAAATCCCTCCTTTGGCATGCTCTGCTCCTATTGTTCCCAGCTCATGTCTGGGTTCCACATATTTTTACCAACTAAGCTCCACATGTTTGGTGAGACATGTCTTTGTCTTTGTCTTTGCATACCCATGAGTTTAGAGTCTTCTTCCTGTCTTTGACTGATAAAAGTCTTACAGCCATTTGTTGAAGAATAAACCCAACTTTTCCTACACAGCTTTTTTCTCCCTAGAGAATGTCAATACTTGTCACACATACAAAAGCACAATCCTGTGCATGCTGCAGGGAAATGCAAAATCCATTTAGTCTGTCATATTCTAACTGCTCTTGGGAAGTAGCAAAACAAGGAAGATGAAAGCCAAGGTCTCTGAACTCAAAAATCACCCTTCTTCTCTCACTGAAGAATATTTTCAAGCTGCCAGCAAGAGAGTCATTTGAAAATCAGTTTACATTCTGTTTCCTCATATCCATCCTCACATTTTTAAATTTTTCTGAGCAGCCTCTCAGCACAAGTGTTTCAACCACTGTCACTTGCCAATGGCTGCAAGACACAAAGCAAGGCTGTTGTCTTGGAAAATAGGAATTTCCACCTGAACATGAGGAGAAACTTCTTTATTTTGAGAGAGACAGCCCTGGAACAGACTGCCCAGACAGGTTGTGGAGTCTCCTCTGGAGATATTCAAAAGCTGTCTGGACACAATCCTGACTAAAGAGCTCTTGGGGACGCTGCTTGAGAGAGGTTTGAACAAGATGAGCTCCAGCGTTCCCTTCCAGGCTTACCCGTTCTGTGATCTCTCAGGAACTCTCTGCTCCTCCTGCACTCGAGGAAATGAAAAGGTGGATGTTGTATCTCACCGGCTGAGGCTTCTCTGCTGAAATTTTCCATCTTGTGCAGGCGCTGGAAATCCCGCGGCCACTGGGTGTCAGCATCTGTGCTCGGATGCAGAGCACACGGCATGCAGGTGCAGCATCGGTGGGTGCCGCCAGAATTTGGTACTTAGTGCATGGAAATTAAACAGAGGGGATAATGTCTCTGTCACCATAATAAAGAGGAGTCTTGTTCTTTCTGTACTGTGGAGCAGAGACGTGTCACAGCTTTGCTCCATCTGGTGTGACTGAGGGTGACATCACCTTGTGCCTGGTGGCATCGTGAGCACAGCCCAGTGCTGCTGCCCTGCCCAGGTCTGTGTCCCCATCTCTGGGCTGCCCTGCCCAGGTCTGTGTCCCCATCTCTGGGCTGCCCTGCCCAGGTCTGTGTCCCCATCTCTGGGCTGCCCTGCCCAGGTCTGTGTCCCCATCTCTGGGCTGCCCTGCCCAGGTCTGTGTCCCCATCTCTGGGCTGCCCTG
>VZUI01057489.1:0-18513 GCA_013401135.1 Cettia cetti | reverse complement strand
AGCCCCACAGCCTGAGCCCCAGAGCCTGAGCCCCACAGCCTGAGCCCCAGAGCCTGAGCCCCAGAGCCTGAGCCCCAGAGCCTGAGCCCCACAGCCTGAGCCCCAGAGCCTGAGCCCCACAGCCTGAGCCCCAGAGCCTGAGCCCCAGAGCCTGAGCCCCAGAGCCTGAGCCCCACAGCCTGAGCCCCAGAGCCTGAGCCCCACAGCCTGAGCCCCAGAGCCTGAGCCCCAGAGCCTGAGCCCCACAGCCTGAGCCCCACAGCCTGAGCCCCAGAGCCTGAGCCCCACAACCTGAGCCCCACAGCCTGAGCCCCACAGCCTGAGCCCCAGAGCCATCAGCCCCGTGCCTGTGGGCTGGGAGCCGGGCAGGCTCAGGGATGGCAGCCACATTGTACTGGCCCATCCTTAGGCAGGGCCTTACCTGCCACTGTGGATGCACAGCCCACACCCAGAGCCCAAACTGGGCAGGTGCTGGAACCCCCCAAGCTGGAAGGTCCTACATGCACTGTAGGCTTGTCCAGAGCCTTCCTCCCCCACCCTCCTCCCCTTTTCCTTTTTTTTTCCCCCTGAATTTTTGCATTTATTTATAAGGAACAGTCTTCCATACGGGTAAGGTAACACTCTTGAGAGGAAAAGGTAGTATCAACTGGAGGCCAGAGAAAGAAATTCAGCTACAGGATCCATCTGCCATGAACTGCCCTTTATTGTGACAGTCTTTGTCCTAAAGAAAATGACAAAGAAGAAAGAGGTCACCCCCCTCAACAATTAGAACATTGGGTGGGGACTGCACCAGCTCCCACCTGATGGGGAGAGTTAATGAACAGGTTAAACCCACAAAAAATAATCACAGGAACAACAGTTGCTGCACTTTCCATTTTAGAAAGAATTTACTCAGCTTGCTGCTGCAGCACTGGATAGAGCAAATGAAATTCCATGTTCAAGCTTTAATTACAAGAATTGTCTCTAACATTAGAATTTTGGTATAAGTTAATTAATGCAGAAATTGGCACTAATAGATACAGTTTCAGACTCATTTGATTATCATCAGAAGCTAGTGATTTCAAAAGGAAAATAATGCTTATTTTATGCAAAAGTTGTCAATCATTCCACAGAAATACAAGATGGGGTATTTTGAATGTTACAGCAAATTAAACTTTTTAAAGCAGTGTAACCAGAAGAGGGTTATTTTAAAAAGTGCTACTTTTGAAAAGCTGATTGCCCAACACTATAAAGATGGTCAAAGCCATAAATGCCAAGTTCATTTTTATTTCACTTTGGAGGTAACTATCTTTCAAATCCCAACAGCTGGACTATTTAATACAATCTGGTGAATCAAAGTATAATTCTTCACTGGGCTCACAGTGGGGAGTCTGCATTAGTGTATGGCAGCATTCCAGCAACTGATGCACAGCCAAACACTCTGTAGTCTGTTTCATTTATAACAAAAATGGATAAAATGGCAATCATATTTACCACCTTCAAAGGACAGAAAAATGAAAGATGTCGATATAAAGTAGTTTAATGGAGAAAACCGGTGATTAAATCAGTGTTTGCAGCATAAAAATAAGAATTACTATCCGACTTTGTTGTACCAGTATTGCCTTCTTCAAATCCTTCACACTGGTGCAGCACCAGCCTGACAATGCTGCTGTTACAGCTGAGGCATTGTTAAAAATTATTAACCCTATTTATCAGTTATTCACAGCTTACTTTCAACAGTTTGTCAAGAGCAGAATGTTTCAGCGTGAAGAATGAACATAATTTTGCTGCTCCTTTTCAAACAACAGTGTCTACTCGTACAAATAAAGCTGGGAAAAACAATGAGTAAAGACAGTTTGCCACAGTTCTGAAAAACTCTATTTCGTCCAGCCAAGGTATTTGCATTTAGTTCTGTGCAAAGCTCTTCCCTCACTGAGGTTGTTAATGCTGTTATCAATGTTCTTATTATTTGTCCAACTATATATTTAAACCAGAAATTGAGACCCTAGTTCTATTGTACTCAGTCACACACAGCTGTTCATAAATGTGCATGTATTTTTTTTTATAACTAAACACATCAAATCTGCACTGTGAAATATGGACTTAGATGATAAATGCATTTGAGATTAATTCTGTGGGATGTGCAATGTTTTGTTATGTAGGAGTATCAGAAGCAATTTGTCCTGTTTATATAGTTACAGAACCTACAGAAGGTGTGAATACTAAAGGGTTACTGAAGTCTGTGAAGTAGTCTGTGAAGTGACCTTTGCATAAAATTTACAGCAGGAGTACAAAAGGACAAACTAAGGATCAGATTGTTAACTGAGACTTGGATTTTCTTTGTTTCTTCTGGTAATATTAGAACCATGGCATTATTTAACCTGGGTCGGTGTTCTATTCATGAAATCATTGTAAATTCATTGTGATACGTATCCATTAGAAAACAGAATTTTATGTCAGTATAAATTGAGAATATAAAAGCAAAAACTGCAGATGTGTCTATTATTTCAGAATCCTTTACAAGGTAGGAGAATAAACCAGAGAAGACCCCAGGCTAATACTGAGCAAGAGTAAAAACCACACCAATTCCAAGGTTTGAAAGACCGAGATGAACAAAGAATGCCACCACAGTACTGCCAGTATTTGTCCAACAGTGATTACAGGGAATATAAACAGTGACACTGGTGAATACTGATAGTACCAGTGCTACCTGCAACACCAGACATCTGTGAAGGAAGTGCAAGAAACCTTCTCCATTTCAGAATGCTCCTGCTAAACCCAGCTGAATACTAAAGTGGTCAGCACAGCAGCCAGCAGAACAGAACTGCAGACAATCTTTAGCATGGAGATTGTTCCCATTTTCAGATGCTTGTTTTGAAAAAGCTCAAAAGGACCAGCAAATTTACTTAAATGAGGAATCTTGGAGAGCTTCTGCCTGCACTGAGAGGGCACACAAAGAGTACAAGTTAAGAAAAATGCCTCAGTAGCTTTTAAAACAGTTAAACCTGAGGAGACCTCCAACTTCCAGAACATCCCATTGTTTTCTTCATCTGCTGTTTAAGCTAAATTGCCCATGTTCAAGCTGCACTGGAAAACCTTTGCAGTTCATTCCAGCTGAGGCTGAGCTGCTCCCTGCAGAGCTGGTAGATGATTTGGGGTACTTAGATTACAGCCAGGAGAGGGAAGACAAATCCTTTAATTGTATAAAATCATCAGATTAAGACTAACCCTCTCTGTAGAGCACTCTGTCAGCAGAGAACTCTGCACCCCAGAAACACAGTGTTAATTTACCAAGTGCTGTAAAAAACCCTTACCAAACAACCAGAAACCAGGGGGCAGAGCCAGACACACCTCTCCCTTCTGTGCCTACACACTGCAGGGGGTCACAGGAACTCTTTTTGCTCCCAAGGAAAATAAATTGTCACCTCCTCTAAGCAGTTGTCCCAGAATTACACTCGTGCTGGGTTAAACACTGGAGAAGGGATCTGCAGAGGAAGTTACCTGCACACTGAGGTAAGGCCTCAGTTTCTCTACAGGACACACATTACTGATGTCTCCCCTCTGAGCACCACCTCAGCAAAATTTCACACATTCCAAACCACCTCCTTAATGGCTTCAGACACACAAGAACCTCTTGCACTGAAGTAACACCTCACCTAGGGGATCTAAACTCAGGTTTTCTATAGCAAGCTGTACATTAAAATCTAGGTGAAGAAGCAAGAATAAACCCTGCCCTACAAGAGGGCTAACCTGGCAATTATGAGACATGCAGTCCTCCCCTGTGATGTGAAAAGGTGAAACAGATTAAGAAGTCACACCTTGGTTAGATTTCAAGGAATTGCAAATGCTGAGGGAGCTGCATCCTTCAGCCTCAGGTGGGAAGAAGAAGAAGAGGATTTCTCATGCAGGGTATGCAGTCCAGGCAGAGCAGTGTTTGTCCAGTTAACACAGGCTGCTTTAGGGAATGCAGGGGTGCAACAGGAGCAGAGTGTGGAGGGAAGCAGCCCCTGCTTCACTGAACCAGCTCTCGTGTGGCCCCCCCAGCACACCCAAAGGGCTGGATCACATGGCCTGGTTTAGCTTTGCCCATGCAATGAATCCAGGGATGCAGGGTGCACTAAGAGCACTCCAGAATACAAAGCAAAGCATAGCAAATGCAGACAATAGTGAGATTTGCTTCAGAAGAGCTCTGCTGATCCAAACTAAGCTGCTTCCAGGGAAGCCCAGAGAACTGCCTAATTACAGAGCTGAGTTGTCAGACCTGCTGGCCAGATGAACTCCCCTCTGCTGCCTGCTCCCAAGGAGCCCTGTTTCCAACAGTTCTTTCACACCTGGGAGTCTGGAGGCTGCTTCTACCAATCTCTGCTGCAAACAGGGCCCAGGAGAGAAAAGAAAAGCAACTGCTCTGTAACGTGGTGTGGGGCCTGCAGGTTACCCCTGCTCCTCCTGCCAGCCTGGCCACACAAGAGGAGAGCCCCAGCACCTTCTCTCTGGCTGGAAATCCATCCCTAAGGTTGAGTGTTCCCAATTAAGCAGGTTTACTCCAGTGACTCAGTGCAAGGAAGCCCTGCAGCACTAAGGACTCTGGCCCACCACATTTGTTTTAATGCTTTAAACAGATAAATTAAAGTGAAATGTGTCTTTCAGGATGTCACTGAATAGGCAAGCTGAGAAATAAATTGAGCTTCACATATGCTTTTATAACACATAACAACTGTGACTGTCAACACAAGATCCTTTTCACTGTCAATTCACCACGCATTCTGCGAGACCTTGGGGCCTGCAATTATTTCATTTCCTTTCTTGTAAATGCAATTTCCACTTAGTTCGGTGGAATAAAAGTACACAAAAGGTGGCAGGAGTTGCTTGTATTTTCTGGTTTGTTCAAAATTGTAGAAATCCACAAACTACAAACACAATTTTCAGGAACAACCTCACCTTTCTGTCAGGGTAGGCGTTCAAGAAAATGCAATGGCATTATTCATGTCAAAACAACTGTTGAAAATATCGTCGTCTTTCTGATTAAATTTAAATGAAGATCATTTTTCTTCTAAGGATACTTAAATGAAATAAAAGGGGAAAATACATATGATTGAAAATGGCATTCTGCTTTTAATTCTCTGCGGGAATTAAATACAACTGTAGAGCACAAAAGGAAATTGGGCTCTTTATCCACTCGAATGATGAAAGTACCTGCATAAGAGTGAAGTATCAGTTCATAAAAATAGATGCAAACTGAATATTCAGCTCACTTGTCAAGACTTCCTCCTCTGAACAAAGCAATGGAGACTTGCTAGAATTGGTACTGGTGGTATTTTCTAACTGATAGAGCAGGAAATCAGAAGTTAAATTAGCCATAACTACAATATTTTTCCAATCTGATTTGTCTCATCTCTTTCCTTTTCTTGAAATGACAAACTGACAAGCAGTCTAGCAAATCAACAGAAGCAAGTGCACAGCCTAATTCCAAAAGGAGCCTGGTATTGTTGGAGAACAAACCAATCCTCCAGGGAATCTGAAATAAATATTGCTGAAGTAGGTTTAACTCTGATGCTGGTTTCAGGTTTTCAATTTGCTGTGATGAAAGATTCGCTGCCCATCTGTGAAAATGCAGCACTATTTTTTTTTCTAACTTGAGATTTCAAGATAATTCAAAAATTTGACCACCAAATTTTTAAGGGTAATAGTCAGGACCTATTTTGGTTCAACAGCAACTGCCCTGCACACCAGCATATAGACCAAGACGACTCACATGATTGTATTTTTTCAAGTATTTGCCAGAACTACTTTTAATCAAGAGTTAACAATATAACTACCATCCCTCTTCAGGATATGGAAAAAAACCTCAATCTTGTTATTCTTCAAAATCTCTTGAAGGCTTTTTTTTTGACAGAGAAGATGGACTTTTTTTGAAAAATGTTCACAGCTAGAGGGAAAGAACTTTATTACAGAGAGTTTAATTTCTCCTTTCACATGAGAATGTAAATTATTTGGGGAGTCAGTGGTAAACAGCTGCAGACTGTACATTTATCTTGTTAACCAAAACTGGTATTAAATGACTTTCCAAACACACCAGCTAAACACATCTTGTGCTACAATATATCTAGAAATCCATATTCTACTTACTGTAAAGTAGGCTTGGAGCCTGTAGCACCCTTAGGCTGGCTGGAGACAGGACCTGAGTTGGGTACTTTGGAAGTGAATTCTGTCTCCACATCCTTCTTGTTCAATGCTGCCTGTGGGGCACTGGCTCCTGAACCCAGCACAGGCAGAGACTTTGATTCTGATGTGGCCAAGATTCCAGTGGGACCTAAAATCCAAAGAAAGTTTAATGCTTTTCTTATCCAGATTGGTCTAGAACAACACAAGAGCAGAGCAGAACTCAAGCTAACTGCAGAAATCAAAATGGAATTTCAGTAAACAGCGTCCACTGCAAGAGAATATCAAAATTTTGCATTTGCAGCTTCTGCTCTCCCCACCAACATCTTCCCTTTCCTGTAGCACAGGCAGCACTTGCTGTGTTGATCCTCCTGCCTTCTGGGGTGCTTTTAAGTCCTGCTGCCCACACAGCCCTATCCAGGCACAACTTTGGTGCTCTCCCAGCCTGACTGCAGAAGAGCCTGTTCTCAGTATTAATGAGAAGTCAGTGAACTGTCTGCAAAGATAAAACTCTGCAGTGGCATTCAAACCAGCCACCCCTGCATCAGCTATGGCATGGACTTACACTTGCACAAATTGTGTTTGTAGCCAAGCAGAACATCAACAGTTTCTTACAGAAAATGACAGTAAAGCACAGTGTAAAAACTGCAGAGCCCTGGTCTGCAGAGGGGCTTAATTCAAGTCACCAGTCCTAAATCTCATTTCTCTGGCTAGCATTAGTTTCAAGAGTATTTTCACAACAATAACTCAGGAATAATATCTGAGCTCCAGGCTGGAAAGGAATCCGAGCGTGTCTGTGTGTACAGAAAATCCTGACAGAAGCATCTCAGAGAAAATGGGATGAAAAGCAACGGTTGAGACAGGGAAGGGAGTCACTGTAGAAGAAGGGGAAGCTCTCCACAAAGGCTGCAATGGCAGTGGTCTGGAAGAGAATGTAAAGCTTCAAGAGTCCCTTGATGCAGGGAGAGGAAGAGGACTCCTTTGAAGCCCAGCACTTACTGCCACTGTCCTGGTCCGTGGTCACTTTCCGGCGCCGCAGGACTCGCTCCAGCTCTGTTTCACCACTGTCTGTTTCAAGGGACTTCAAGCTTCGGGAACTGGTGGATTTATTCAGTGTTTCCTACAGCAAGAAAAAGGCATGAGAAACTCTCTGAGGACAGATTATGCCTTGCCAAGCAGCTCATGTGCACAACTTCAGAATCTTTTACACTGGAGCTGTAAAACTGCATGCTGAGCTCTTCCATCAGTACAACAGGAGCATCTGGGATCCACTCACCATCCCACCCTTACCTGACTAATGATATAGGGATAAACCACACTTACTACACATTAGGGGGCTGATATCAGGCTTAAGAGAGAAGCCCTGGCCCTGCCACTAATGAACAAATTCTGATGTTTGCAGGAAACTGCCAACTTCCTCCATCTTAACGTTTGAAGGATCTTAAGAAACTGCCACAGAGTTATCACACACATAATTAACCTCTGTTAGCAAGAAGCCAAAGATCCACCTGTTACTGCCCCAGTGGGTTTTATATTTTAGCATGGTCCTGTGGCTGCATCCTGGTGTATACATGTATCTGCAGAAGTCAGAATTTATCAGCTTCAACTGCAGCATGTTGTATCTTATAATGTAGCTGATTTGCCATAAACCTGACGCTATGTCTATATACTTCGAGGTTGCTCTTTCACAGAGTTAGATCTCAAGCTGAAACAGTTTTTTATACATACAGAACAGAAATAAATGCTGTTACTGCCTTATGCCAAGGCTAGCATGTGGTATCAGTGAAGCTGCAAGTCCAGGAGCACTTTTCTTAAAGTGGGAGGAAAAGAGGATTTAAGCAAAGCCTGAAAGCTCACAAACTTGCCTACAGGAATTTAAACACACATTTAGTGCATACTGCTCACATTTCCCAACTCACAACAAACAGCTGCTGGATCAGAACATACTTGATTGTAGAATTTGCCCAAAATGTTTATAATGCAACTGGAAATTTGGTACCCATATACTATGTCATTCTCCCTCTAAGTCTTCCCAAAAATCTTGTTTATTGAGCCTTCTAAAACATGTACAGACTCATACAGCATTTTTCCAGACCATAAATAGCATTCTATTGACATCTTTTGTTTATAAACACATAACTTTTGAGCAGAAGTAGCCAAGGACAAAAGGAAATAGCAAGTTTCAAGAGCTGTGCTATTTTCAGGAGCCCTGCAAAGTCGCTCTTAATTCTTCACTCCTGCCTAGAAGTTAAAATTTTTTCTTTCAGAACTATATGAAATTTAACTGAGCAGGTTATTCATTAGTAGTATGCTCCAGATCTGTACAAATGTATGTGTACAAAAGCAACTTAAAAAAGGGAGTCACTCAAACTCTGGAATTTGCACAACATAAATGTGTTTTGTTTGTAACAATTATATGGAGGTCTACACAAAATGCATAATTAGCATAGTAGCAACAAATATTTACTCCATCACATTCCACCCCCATGTTTGTTGTCTGACTGTGCATAATCACTGCTCTCAGGAACAGACTGGAGTTGCATTTTACACAGTTTGTCTTGCACTGCAAATACCCTGGAAGGCACAAAAGCAACGAGGCTGACACAGAAGTGCAGTGCCTGCAGCTCCCCCTGAAGTGCACAATCACATCTCCCCTGATGTCAGTGCCACAGTGCTGAAGAAATAAAACAGCTATTAGAGAACGAAGGGACCCTGGGCAGGATGGCTCTGTCCAACCCTCACTGCTCCAAACAGCACACCACATCCCACTAGTCCTGTAATTATGGAATTCTGCTCAAAGCACAGCCTCAGTGTTGCATGTTATTCCTTTCCCTATTTACCGCCGCATTTAATTATGCATCCCTCTAATTAGGGCTCAGCACTAGGGTCTGGTGACTCTCTAGACCATTTCTTCCCTTCTTCCCTTGCTTTTCACATGACTGGAGCACAGCAACTTTAACACATCCCTGGTGCCCCACAGGTGATTTTAAGTCTCAGCAGAGGCTGTGGCTACCCTCTGCTGTACCCCCAAACCACAACTGAACTGGTTTTTTAAGGCCTGTTTAACCACAGAGAATATTAGCTTCACCTTCTGTGCAGGGAAGCATTTTGCTTCAATACTGGCAGAATTTCACCTGACCTGCCAAAGTGGCACTTCAAAAGCTTCAGGGAGGGTTACAGGAATCAGGGAGCAAGAACTACAGCTCCTTCTGATACAATTTTAGCTCTTGTGCAAAAGAAGTAACTAGTTAAAAACAAGCAATGCAACACTTGAGTAAAGGACAGGACAGGAGCAAACCCAGCAGGTTGCTCTCAGCTGGACCAAACATGCCTAATGTTTTGATTTTGTGATAAGGGGTTATGTGAACAGCTATTCAGAATCCACATACAGATGCAGACCACAGCTATTGCTTTATTCAAACTTCACCTATGCTAACAAGAAATCTGGTGCCAAGGAAAGACACCAGTTGATGAGAACAACTCCACATCTACTATATGTGCAGTCCAAGGGCCTTACTTTGGACTAGATACAGATACTCAGCTACCTCTCCATCCCTGAGCATCCCCACTGTGAGTATTTGGAAAGTTTCCAAAGAATCTATGGCAGACACAGACCACAAAATCCCCTCTAGTGGCAGGAACACACAAACCCAGAGTAGAGTGCAAGGACAAATTCTCCTAGCAAGACCAAAACAGATCCTTACATCAAACCAAAGCCAAAGATGGAATTGGGGGATTTGCTCTCAAACTGCTCTATGGCTTCAATCTAAACTGCAGAAGTTCCACAGTCTACACAGAAGGCCCTGTCAGCTCAATGAGAAGAAAATGAAATATAATATGAAAGTTCCCTTACCAGAATCCCCTTGAGTTCTTTCATTGCACTTTCAGAGGGCTTTGGTGTTTCTGGCTGCAAACACAACACACAAATGTTAAAGGTCACATGAAATGGCCCAGGACAGAGTCTGTGCCTGCAGACAGACCTCACACAGGGGCTGCTGCCCAGGCCTGTGGGGTGTGACACTCCTCTGTCCCCTCCTCCCGTGGGCACAGGGCTAACATTCCATCTATTTCCTTACTCGGATGAAGAGAAGAGCCTCAGCTCTCAGCACTGTGAATTACAGATTATACATAAAGATTATGCCTTTGTGGAAGAGGTAAGCAAGGTTCTACAGTAGCCACATTCAGGTACTAGGTGTGAGTGTTGCATAAAAGAAAAAAAAAGTGCTAATGCAGTGTACTTGTTGATCATACCCTTTAACCACTTCAGGTTTTCTCTCTGTGCTTTTTGTTTCTTAGCAGCTGTTTGTTTACAAGCTTCTTTTCTTTCTCAAAGAAACTGGTCTTTATTTACTTACTGCTGCCTTCATTTTCTTTCTGTTCTTCAGGTATATGCTGCTCTAATTAATTTTACCCCAAATCAAGCAAAGTAAATGAGGGGAGGAAAATGTATTCTTCTGAATATTTAACGGAAAAGTTTATTTTCAGTGTAAATTACTGTACTTAGCTAAAATTATTGGTCTGCTGCTTATTCCAAACCTTTGTTTTAGGCCTGCTTGACTGATTGACCGGTCTCAGGTGAACTCCCTTTTTAATCCTGTCCATCATTTCTTCCACAGCTTGCCTCTTCAGATCTGTGACTTCTTCACCTGCTAAAAAAGTCAAAGAGCAGATGACATTTCAGAGAGGAACTGCAGAGAAATGGCACAAAGTGAATGTTCTTGTTCTGGATGCAGAATCTTTGCTATCAGCTCAGCTGCCCCAAGTTCCTCCAGGACAAAATGCCAACCTGCACTGAGGAGCCTGACTTTGCCAATGCCCAACTGCAGAAGTTTGGAGAGAAGCAGGGCCCACATCCTGAAAAATGCAAAGCTCCTGGAAGAGTTTGGGAATTGCAAAAGCTCAGTGCTCTAAGCTGAAGCACCAGGGACTGAAAGAAACAGCTCTGCTTCCACTGAGGCTCAGCAGAAATTTCCACAGCTCCACTGACACAGGAGAAGCTGATAATGCCCCTGACAGTGACTTCCAACCACTTCTCCCACTTCACACAGGTTTGAGAACCTGGCTGGAGCAACACACCAACACCTCAGCCTGAACTAAACCCACCCTTCAATAAACACTGCATCAAGTTCAAGGGAAAAACTGAAATGCCATAAAAGAAAATGGCTGCTTTTTCAAGAGATTTGTTGTCAGCACTGCAAAATATTCAGGTGACATGGGAAGATCTGTGATGAACCTAAATAATACCTGTTAACTTATCAGCATTCTGGATAACAAAAGAAAACACCCTTAACATACATAACAACATAAAACAGAAAGGGGGGGGGGGAAGAGCATTTAAAGCAAATACTTGGAGAAATAGGGTTGATCCTATTCAAAGCTGCAACCTTGTACCTTATGTAACAGGAATTTTAAAAAGACTTCTGCTCTCTCACTTGTCAGGGTACTATTGATGATTCATAGAAATGTGGTTTCTGTATTCTAAGCCGATTTAATGTCAGGCTTTAATTTCACAAACAGGCTGTTTCAAATATAAAAGCTTAATTGGTGGTATAGGATAGAAACCACTCATTCTAAGTCCTTAAAAGGGGTCAAAACAAGCCTCAAGTTTGATACAATAACTAGATCAAGAAAGAACTTTCTCCATTTTTTTTTAATTTTTATTTTAAGAACAGTTCAACTATTAAGAAGAAAAGCAGGTTATATGCAATTGAAGAAAGGTCAGAACTTTTAGTTTACTAATAAATAATGAAAGAATGTGGAGTAGAGAACTTAGAGTGAATTTCACAGTATTTCCTGCAATCATTGTTTGTGACAGTCTCAACAAAAAGGTGTAAGCAAAACATCTAGGCTGCTTCAAGGTAAGGAACCCTGACAAATCAAGGCACCATAACTGGACTTCTGCTGAAAGATGAGATTGACTCTTCATCAGAGATCTCGGTACAAGGTCATCTCTCTAACTATTCTACCCAGACCAACAACCTTGTTTCTCTCAGGCCGGTAACCAGTTCCCAGAAATTCCCCCAGGGACCTGCCCAAGTCACTCCATTCCTCAGCTCCTCACCTGAAAATGGGAGGAGTGATACTTTTCTTTCCCCCACTTCCTGCCTGTTGGCTCCATGCAACAATCCAGCCTGACTTACATACCTCTAGTCTGCTAACAGCAGGGGGTTCTTTAACAGTTATATCCTATAATTTCAGCCAGGTTCCCTTCTTTGTTTAAGTGGCAGCAAATGAATTAAGCAATTCACTACAAACAAACTCCTGCTGATTCAGAAGGAAGAGAGAAACAGCAAGAAAACCCTTGGTTATTTAACTGGCAATGCCTGTCTAACTAGCTCTGACTCTTCAGGCACTCACAGTCATTTGTAAATCTGTATTTAACTCCTGTTCTCAACCTACTAAGTTTCCAGCTTCCATTAACAACAATAAAATGCAATTTCAGCTGTTACTTTGCATGCAGAGCTACCTTAGTGCAAGACTGTTTTGTTTTAGGTTTTCAGTGTTATTAAAGGATTAGAATTACAGTCAACTTTGAGTGGTGATTTCACAAGATATGAATTGAGGGATGAAAACTGAAGTATTTAACAAACAAGCTCTGTGGAGAGGCTCTGGACAGAAGAAATTGCCACATGGAAGTTCAGAAATTTCCCTGTATCATGCTGAATATAACCTGTCTCTGTTTAATGCTCGCAGGTTTGGTCTTCTGCCTCTGCCAGGTAAGCTGTGGAAGCACAAAGCCCTGCACATGCTGCAGCTCAAGCAGGAAGATTAGAACTTTCCTCCAGTTACAGCAAGTGCTAGGTCTTCCCTTGAGTCCCCCCTGCAGCCTCAAAAACTTTTCATACTCAAATCCTTTTGGGAAAAGGAAATTGGATGCTGATGGCCAGTTTAGTTGCAGTGGCAGAGATGGTTTTGAGGGCCACACAGATTCACTTGGGATCTCAAGGAAGTCTGCAGCAGAATACAACAGAATGTTCCTGTGGGAAGGGCCCTGCAGTGACCATCTGGCCTGATAGCCTGACCACTTCAGGGCTGACCAAAACCTGGAGCATGTTCTTAAGGGCCTCAAAAACTTACAAGCTTGTGGCATCAACCACTGCTCTGGGAAGCTCTTCTAGTGTCTGACCACTCTCACAATAAATAAATTCTTCCTTATGTCCAGTCTAAGCATTGCTTGATGCAGTTTTAAACACTCCCATGTGTTCTGTCACTGGAATCCAGAGCTCAGCACCTCCTCTCCCTGTCCCTTCCTCAGGAACTGGAGAGAGCAATAAAAGTCACTCCTCAGCCTCCTTTTCTCTGAACCAGACAAGCCCAGAGTGCTCAGCCACCCCTCACAGGAAAACCAAAGCTATAGGACCAAAGACAGCACTTCCCATCTTCCTGGGCACATATTCCTGGGCTGCAATCCCACAGCTGGACTGCGAGGCAGAGGAATGTGCTGGGACATGGACAGCTGCAGTTAATGCTGACAATCAAGAGCATCTGAACCCCCTTTATCCCCAGTTCCTTTCCACCAGCAGCTTCTCCAGCAGTCCCAGTGGGTGGATAACCCTCATGGCTTGGGAAGGGATGAGCCATACCTGACTCCTGCTGAGGAGGTTTCTCCTTCTTGCTCCCACTGGTGCTGGAGTGAGATCTCTTGCGAATCATGGACATGAGAGACCTTGGGGGGGAATGAAACTGCACATGAGAGACCTTGGGGGGGAATGAAACTGCACATTGTCACTCTGTCCCAGGTCCCCCACCGCCAGAACGAGCCTGAACATGGCACACCACCAGCTTGCTGATACCTGATTATACAGCCACTTACAAAAGACTCATTTAATGGTTCTTGAGTGCAGATGCACTGAATTACCCCCCACAATGCCTCCCATCAAAATGCACCAGAGAAATTTATTTCTTTTTAACAGACATTAGGCACAAATCAAAACACTCCAGATTTGAATATTAAACGCCAGTGTCTCATTGTGACACATGACAAACAGAAGCTGCTCTGGCATAATAAACAGAAAGAAGAGCTGTAGATGTCGAAGTATTGTTCTCCAGAGGACACTTAAATATGGTGATCAGTATCTCCTTACCATTTCCAAGTTTGTAATCTCTTTACAGTGTCAAATAATTACCCCCTCACTATATTCACAACATAAAGTCCACACCAGCAAATGATTCATCTTCAAGAACAAGTATAAGCTCCTGTGAATATCTGATGTGTCAGTAAGGCCAGTCACTGCCTGCTGAACATCATTCCTTACACAGCAGAGTGACATCCCTGCCTAAAAGGTCAAAACTATGTCCCAGAAAAATGCAGCATCCAGTGCCTATGTCCTAAAACAACTTCTATCCACACACACATCACAGTGCATGAGGAAATAGTTTGACTTTGCTACTACAGGGCTTAAAATTAATAGCTTCACCTTTTACAAACAGTAAAGGGCACAAATTTAAGCAAAAAAATCCCACAACACCCCTACATCCTTAATTCATGCTGCCCATCAGTGAGAAAGGAGCAAGCAGGCCAAATGAGTTAAGGGACATAAAAGAAGCAAAAGGCCAAACACAATCTTTCTGAACATGTTTAGTTTCTGAAAACAATGCAAGATGGACAAAGGGATGAATTCTCCCCAATAATCACATCTATTCATATGTTTAACACAGTTTAACACAGTCAACAGGACTCCTGGATGTCATTTCTATTACAGAAGGTTGCAAACTGTCATCAAAGTCCATTTATTTTTAAAACCAAGCAGGTAACAAGAAGATTAGCTGAGTTTTAAAAATTAACTAACCAACCTTTAGTGTTTAGTTAATTCATTTGGGTCTAATGCCTGATACATCAGCATAGACTGGTCATCTTCTTTTATAGTCCTTTGCAAAAATCAAGCCAAATTTTGGTAATTTTGCCCAAAACTGCATGATGACTGGGTGGCTGGGTAGTGATTTTCTTTCCTTTTTTTTTTTTTTCTCCTCCTTTCTAAATTATGAAAGTAATTGTGGGAACTCAATGAAGTCTGCATTTTCATCACTGAGTATCTGACATGAAGGGACACACAATAATCTAACATATCCTTTGGTTCAAAGGAGTTTTCTTGGCAATAGAAAGCATTTCACAAGTCTATAATTACAGCTATCAGGTGAATAGAAAAAAAAATAATCTCCTAAATTTAGAGGAGACAGGTATCCCTCCTCCTCCAAAGTCACAGTCTAGACAATTTGTTAGGCTTGGCAAGGCTGACACTGTTCAGAATCGGGCAGGGTGTTATTCTGGGGGCAGGTGAGCGTGTCCTGCTGCTCTGCAGCCCCAGACAGGTGCAGAGAGCTCTTTTTCCTTTAGAAACAGCCTTCCTGCTTGGCTGCCAGCGGATGCCCGGGGCGGGAGCACTCACCGTATGGGGTTGGGAGGAGGAGGAGGAGGGAGAGGCGGGGGCGGAGGCGGCGGAGGAGGCGGGGCAGGATTCTCGGACTGCTGGATTCGCTTCTGGAGTTCATCCACTGCACACGAGCAATGACACAAAGCACAGTGAGCTCTTGGGCTCTCTCACCTCCTCTGAAAACCAACTTGGATGGTTTAAGAAAAAAACTCTACTAATTAGGTAAAGAACAAACAAGACCAAACCACACCACTGCCACAAGTCCATTTTTTGACATTTTCTACCAAGAACAACGCATAGGATTTCCATTAAAACAGCTTCCTCCAACCTGGGTTACTACTGAAACTGAAATTCTCCCTCCCACAGGATTCTTCAGATTAAATGATAGAGCAGGGAAACTTGATCCTGTCTCTGCAGTGGTCTGTCTGAGGTTGTATTTGAGAATGAACTACCCAGAGATGAAAGAAATTGACAATTTCAACCTCCAGACTTATCTCTGTCTTCCTGATGGTGTGGGCTTTCCCCATAAAAATGGTCAAAATTGGGTTGTGGAAGAATGGATTTTTTTTCTCTCCTGCTTTCATGACCTAAAATGTGGAAAATACTTTTTTGCACCTGAAATGCTGTCAAATCTAATTAACTGGGGAAGGGCAGAAACAGAGAAAAAAAAAAAAAAGAAAAGAAAAAAAGAGTCTTGAATTTCTTTTAGTTACAAAAATCCTTAGCAATTGTTCTGTGTACAGTACGTTAGAGAAGAAGTAAGAATATGATTTCCAAAGTGGATATGGTTCTTTGTTCTTGCAATGATGGATTCAAATTAAAATTACAGTATTTTAAACTTGCTTTTACATTTTAAAAGGTAAAAAACCTAAAAATCAACTTTAAAGTCCAGGAGTCATCTTTCACACACACACCATTTCCTCTCTATTTATCCATCTGTAAGATTCAGGGCAACCTAACAACAGGATTTTTGTTCCTTATAGCAGTTTTACAATGTTATTCCTTCATACACATTTTGGACACAGTTGTTCAGCTGCTGTACTTTGTCAAGTGAAGCAAAGGTCTGGATCACAGCTACACAAAAGCTTCTGGGGTCTCAAATGCAGATGTGCACCAACCACCCCCCACACACACTCTTTATCTCTAAAACTAAAGTTATTACACAATTTTACCTGAATGCTTTAGGTCTCTAGCTTTTTCTTCTGCGTGCTGACACTTCAGCTCCAGTTCTTTTTTATCTTCTTCCAAAAGTTCTAGTTGCTGTTTAAGGCGACTAATCTCCTTATGAAGTGACTGATTCTCCAGCTGCTCTTCTAATTCTTTAATCTGCAGTTGGCAAACAAGAGCATTCATCACGAGAAAAGGCATTTTCTGTCCCTCCCATTGGCAAATAACCCACTAGGGACAGTTATGCCTGAAAACATCATGTTATAGTATAGGAATGAAGTGCAAGTCCCAGAAAAAGAAAAATTTTTGAATAAGAGCTGGAAAGATTCTCCTCAGAGATGTCAGAATTTTCTGTTATGACCCCAACTTGCTTTATCTCTTCTTTAAAGTATGTCTTTAGCTCCAAAGTGCTTAAGCTTTACGTTGTTCCCTTTTCTTTTTATAGAGTTTTTTATCACATAATTAGAATTTAATTTCAGTTCCTCATCTGAAGCACAAGAACATTGACATTTTTGTTCTCTTACTTCTTCCACTGACAGGTTCATTATTTAAACTCCCTTGTCTCAACTCATGCAGATGCCAGTGGGGGAATTATGGAATATCTGATTCAGAGGCAGCATTCAGATGCAGAGTAGCAGTAACTTCACAGCTCCCTAAATATATACATTTTGCTCTAGACTTCAAAGTAGCCAAAGATACAGAGATTTTTTTTTTCTATGAACTAGCAATTATTCTTCCAAAGTACTCATTCAGAGCATTGCATAGTCTTTGTATTGCTGCATTGATGAAAGGACAGGAATTGTTTACCCAACCCTAGTATTACTCTACTAACAGAGTTTTAGGAATGGGCCTTAGGGATAAAGCAAAGCTCATTTTCAGGCTTTCCTGGGAAGCAGTGGTGATCTCTCCCTGTAAAGAGATTGATCTCATCCAGTTTCAGAGAATATATTTGTTTGTATCCTATCAGTTGATATCCTCTCACATCACTTTGCAGATTCACCTCACACTTACCTTCCCTGCTCCAGTGTGTCTGCCCTTCCCCCACCCATTTGTTCAGCCAGACCCAGACCTGTGGGTGCACTGCCTGCCTCTCACCTCACGTTCTTTCTTTATACCCCCAAGACACCCTTTGTATTACTCCATGCCCAAAATATTCTCTTGTCATCTCTTCACCTGATGGAACCTGACTCACTGCTTGTAGCTGCTCTTTGCTGGCACCCAGAATAAAATCCTTGCCTAAACCAGAGCCTTCAGGCTCAGGAGCCTTGGAGTTCTGTACTCATATCTGAACAGTGAATCAGAAGAAGGGAATCACAACCTTCTCTGAAATTTAGTTCTTCAACTCAAAGCTCTTACCAAGGAATGTGATCTCAATTAATTTTGAATGTAATTAAGACACAGCACTCTTTATCAGGAGATTTTCAAAGACTTCTGGATGAAATGAAAAGAAATTCTGTTTTACCTTTTGCTGGTGTTGAAGCCTCTCTTCTTCTAATGTGTGGGTTAGCTTAGCATTGTCATCCAAAGCCTTCAAAAGCTGTTGATCAGGAGCAGAATTTTGTAGAAGCAACTGGCTCTGCCTTTTCATCTTGTTTTGTTCAATAAACATCTGCCAAAACAAGCCCACCCCCGACAAAAACAACAGTCAGGCAGGCACAGTCTAATGCTAAAATGGTAATTGGAAAGAAAATGAGATATTAACATGGTGTTAAGGTGGTAGGAATAATGAGGAAGAAGCTGAGAAGGAAGGGGAAAGGGAAAGGAAGGGGAGAGGAAGGGGAGAGGAAGGGGAGAGGAAGGGGAGAGGAAGGGGAGAGGAAGGGGAGAGGAAGGGGAG
>VZUI01057487.1:0-12433 GCA_013401135.1 Cettia cetti | reverse complement strand
CCCAGAGAGTCAGTCCTACACTGGATTCCTCAGAGGAAGACTGGACCCATCTCGCCATCCCTGGACCTGCCTACAGGCTCATCTCTACTCCACAGAGCTGCATCTGTTACTCCAGAAGGATTCATCTGGACTGCTTCTAACACCCTGACCAGCAGGGTGCCAGGTCACATCCCTGACTCTGTCAGGGGTTTTTAGGTTTTTTTCTGTTTGTTTTGTTTGCTTGTCTTCCTGTACTACTACATTTGGAGGTTTTTTTAATATTCCTAGTAAAGAACTGCTATTCCTATTGCCAAATCTTTGCCTGAAAGCCCTTAATTGCAAAATTGTTATAATTTGGAGGGAAGGGGGGTTACATTCTCTATTCCAGGGAAAGCTCTATTTTTCCTTAGCAGATACCTGTCTCTAAACCAAGACTCTGTATCTGTCTCTATATAAAATGTTTATTTTTATACCTCTGTTACATAAAGTTAAGGAAAAAAAAAGAAGTCATAAATGGGAGTTACGTGCTGCAACAAGAAATTTTGGAGATTTCTCTAGGGTGAAAAAAGAATGATCCAATAACGAGTTTTCCTATTTACCCACATGTCAGCAAAAGCAGAACCTTTGAATGTCATAAGCAAACATTTCAAGTGGGTGTGTTACATAATTTTGAAGTAACTTCTGGTATTGTTACATGTGACACGTGTCCATTCAGCTTAAGAATCAAATCCTGAGCTGGAAGGGACCCAGCAGGATCAACAAAATATTTTGATGTGTTTTCATTTGTGACAAATAACAAAGATTTTTGTAGAGATATGGGTGAAAGTTCAAACTTTTGTCCATAGTTTTCCTAAGCAATCCCTAAAGCACTTCAAGGCTCTCTCCTCACTCTGTGCTGTGAATCTCTAAAACATTCTGCCTGGAGCAAATAAAAATTTGTTTGAACAACAAAACAAAATAAAACAAAACATGCAAAAGGAATAACTGTATTAAGAATTCCCCAAAATCTCTTTCCTTTATAAACAACCAGTCAAAACAAAAATAAAGAGAAAAAAACCCAGCAGCATTCCACTAGACCTTATCTTTAATATTTGTTTTATTTTCCCAGGGAAGGAAACATTAATGAGAGAATGCAGAAATATTCAAGCAGGACATTCAAAGATGAGAGAAACAAAAGTTCATACAAAAATTGGCCTGGAAAATAAATTAAAATAAAATAATTTTTAAAATAAAATAATATTAAATAAAACAATATGAAACAACAACAAAAAAAAAATACACCAAAACAAGATAAAATAAAATATTGGGTTTAAATATAAAAAATAAATAAGAAATGTTACTAGTTACTCATAAAAGTATATGGTGCCAAGATAAACTCAGTTACTCATCTTTTCTGCTAACATCCACAGAAGGAGAGTAAATTGAGTTAAACCAAAGGGAAGAATTTAAAACTCACAGAAAGTGCCCTGTTATACAATATATAATTATCTTTCATTCATTATGCCTCCTTCCATCTTTTTCCATGAAAATACTAAATAAATTAATACCTCAGCACAGAAAGGGTCTGAAGCATTACTATCTGTTTTATGAATGAACATGCCTCCTTTACTGTAGAAAAAAAAAAAAAGTACATGGCTGAAGGGAGTTCCCAAGGGATGAATCCTCATTGTCCACTTTGAGACTTCTGCTATTGACCTTGAAAACCATTGATGTTGCTCTGTACCCATTAAAGTATAGACCTGAAGTGGTGTGAACTCACTGCAAAAATATCCCCATCCTAAAAGCATCTTTGTGAAAAAGAATATTCCCTCCCAAACCCAATGGAAACATTACCATGGAGTTTGTTTAGAGTAGAACAGGAGTTTAAATATGGATTTTCTTAATGGCCACGAATGTCCACTCTGGAGCTACATGAGTTTCAGAAGCAGGAGGAGTCAGTAGAGTTATTTATTTGTTTTAAAGGCCAAAGCCAGGACTGTTTGGAAGTGCAATGTTGAAATAAGAGTTATTTGAACAGCAATTTTAGTGAGACTAAAGGTCAAACTGATGAGCTAACATCAGTTAGCTGATGCTATTTTTAAATTAAGCTGCCTAGACACCTAAAATAATATTTTTAGTTACAATAAAACCATAATCTAATGGCAAGAC
The DNA here is from genome assembly GCA_013401135.1 of Cettia cetti. Taxonomy (NCBI): domain Eukaryota; kingdom Metazoa; phylum Chordata; class Aves; order Passeriformes; family Sylviidae; genus Cettia; species Cettia cetti. The sequence continues at coordinate 10,306 of VZUI01057487.1, read as the reverse complement.
ATGGAAGAGGCAGGGTGCTTGTTATTTAAATCTACAGAAAAGTTCAAAATCTTAAAATGCCTGCATGGGTCCAAGACATAAAACCCCATGCCTTGGGTTCTGGGAGAGATGATCCCTGTGTACATTTTGATGGAGTTGTCCTTTGCACTGCAGTCTAGCACTTGCTTTTGATGCCTTCTAAATACTGAAGGGGTTTTTGGAATACTTGGAAATTTTAAAATCCTCTGCAGCAGTGAGGGGAAAAAAGAAAACGTTTTACCACTGTGAGGAGAAACTGCCTTTTCTATACTAATTGAAAAGAAAATTTAAGGTGCTGAGAAGAGGGGGAGAAAGAAACTCTTTTGGTTCATTTTTATTTCTATCGATTTTCAAACAACTTACAAAGATGGTAAAGCTTTTATCTTTTTTTCTTTTTTTTAAGATTTTATAATTGTATTTTTAAGAAATACAATTATTTGATAACAGCATGGATCTAACTTTGCTATCTTTTGACTATTAAGTCATGTTGAATTTTTATCTAAAAAAACACTTTATAGTATAATTATGAACTGAGCTAAAACTTGTGGCTGTAAATGGGTTTCTTCACCTTGCATCCAGATATGCATAGGACAAGCAAATACAGAAAATTACTTGCTGGGCAGAGAACAGAATTTTTTTAAAAAAATATCACTAGTAGTGCTGTACTTCAAATTCCTGAACTGCTACTGGCATCAGACAGGAATCAGAAAAATCCTGTTTTCAGTGGCAGAGTAAACTACAATCCCAACATCTGATAGGCACATTCTCCCCAAATTCTTCCTCCTAATTTCATTTTCCTTCCTTCATTTTGTCTTCATCTGACCTATTCTTGGATCCAAAATACAATCTCTACCCCATTTTCCAGCTGTGATATTATATTTTACTGTTCTCTGCTTCCTTTGGGGCTCTTTCTTTTCTAATTATCACACTAAGTAGATCTGGCTTTCTTGCTCACAGCTTGATCACTTTTTTCATGTGTGATACCATCTGCCTAATAGGCTTTCTTATCTGGCTTGGGGGGGAGGAGGGGCTGCCATTGTAGAGTCTGCTGTGTATCCCCAGAGATTTCAATTCATGTTTTCTTATCATTAAAAAAGGAAAAAAAACCCCCACACAACCTTCTCATTTCATAGCTGATTTCAGCAACAAGTTTTTTAGCCACATATAACAGAATATGCTTTTTCTGAAGCACGTTCATGCAAAGCTCATGGCCAGTTACAATATTTTCTATTCAAATGTTCAAGTAGAGACAGTCATCATATGCATGCTCTGAAAGAAGCATATTCCCTTTATTCTGTCCACTGGCAGAGTAAAATTCTCACCTAGCAGAGATCAGAATTGATCTGATTGATCTTACAGATATTAATAATGTAATCCTGATTACCAGAACAGACCTGATAATTTTAAAATGATTGTTTCTGTTAGAGAAATTAGTATTAGAAATGCTCCAAGAAATTAAATACTCAGTTCCCAGTGGGGAGCATAGGTGCCTGGGGCTGAACTGAGATGAGCTTGAACAATTCCATATCCTTTCTGGAAGAAGGATCCTACTCTTTGTGTGCAAAAAATGCCCATGGCATGAGTGCTAGAATATCACCATCTAATTTATTTACTCTGTGATTCATTGATTAATCATTTCTTTGCATTCCATGACACAGAAACACCTCCTCCACTACAGGACCGGGTTTGTGGATCAAGAGAGCTGTGTGTAAACTAGAGAGACAATAATAATAGCAGAACAAATTTGTACTGCAAATTCTAGTTTCACAAGGGATCGTCTTCGTGTTTGACTTTGAGAAGGAAGTTATACTTGATATTTGGAGGTAAAGCACAATATAATTCAGTCTGTGACAGAAAACAGGAAAATAATGAAGTAGCATCCTCATTTGCAGAGGCTCACATTAAAAACTGACACTGGGAAAATGTTGTCAGCTTTTTTTTTTCATACTTTATGGCATCTCAGTTTTCCTGGCAAAGTCCCTCTTGATTTCTAGAGGACTGAAAATTTATTCATATTAAGACCATTATCTGACATATTGAAACCTTTGCATAAATGACATCATGCTTATAAAAAAATCTGTATTAAGAACATGACTGTGACCACGAAGCTTCAAACTGAGTCCTCACTCTTTCCACTTGAGTCTTGTATTTATTGTTACACTATAAACCCTACTAGACAAATACCAGATTTACATGTAACTTGATGAAAAGTCAGTGACTTTATGAGGTAAACTTATCAAGTGCTTACCTCATCAAGAAGTTAGGCCTGAATTTTTGAGCTGTATCAAAACACATTTTCAAGGCAATAGCACTTAGAATAATGCCAATTTATCACATTAATGGACAAGCAGCAAAGGATTTATGGAAGTCTTCCCAGTAGGTCTGATAGGTGGGATAATGCACCCATAATTGTTCAAATATCAGCTGTGTGGCATCTGCTTCACAGGCAAGTGCTTTGAATAGGGTCATATCACAGGTTAAGATTAATTCCTTACCTTTCACTACATTTGTAGTCATTTCCTATTCCAAGTGGTGCTTCCACGTCAGAAGAAATCCACTCACTACACTCAGCACTGAATCTAAGCCAAAGTCACTTTGTTGTCACTGCTGTTTTAACCCAAATCAGCCACCCCAAGCTGGCACACACCCAATTGCCAGAAAGGGTGATCTACAGAGAACAGGGCTGCTGCAGGGACCACAGCAAAAGTTGGTGAAGCTGTTCCTTCCCCTGGAGTGGGAATGCAGCTGTGTTCCAGCTGCCCGAGTGCACTGCCCTTTCAGCTGAAATATGCTTCAATGCACTGCACAATTATTCTGCCACCTGCACAATGCCAGTCCAGCTCATACACAGGGAGCCTGGATAGAGCCACAAATACATTAATTGCACTGGTAAACCTTTAGCACAGATCAATACCCTTCCTCTACACTAACCTGGATGCAATGCAAGAGAAGCCAGTAAATCTCAGTTATTCATTAATTCTGTCATCAGAGGTCCCATACATAGCTCCATTTTCATTACTGCTTCATTTGATATCTCTGTGGATATTGAATAGACTCTCATGAGTATTCTGCCACACTCGACTGAATTGTTTGGCTTTCCACCCATCTTTCTTGAGAGACCAATTCAATACCTATTACTCTAGGGTAGCCTGAGTACTTGTGAAAGACAACCCTTCCTTTAGCTTTGACTTAGAGGAGTCTGATAATTCTGGAATGGCAGTGGAAGTAGGACATCTGGTAGGATATACAGCAGTTGTTCAAAGACTGCACACTCAGATTTATGTAAATTTATGGTCAGGTTCATTCTTGAATTCATCCACCATCAAGCAAAAAATATTCCACCGTGAAAAAAATAAAAAAAAAGCATCACTTTTCTGTCTCATCAGGAAAAGTAGGCAGGGGTAAAATAAATTATAATGAAAACATAAGATAGAGAAAAAGAACACAAGTAGCTTACAAGTAATAATTGAAAAAAATATAGACAATGGAGAAAAGAACTGCAAGTGCCAGATTATCAGCATCTGTAAAGACAGAGTGGCTCAAATAACATTGAAATTTTTAACAAGAAATTACCTGCAGAACAGTTACATCAAGTTCTAAGATCTTGAAGAAATATCAGCAGAAAAGCTAAAGTTAGTATCCTCAGAGCCTACATTTCAGAATATTTTTCTTACATTCTTTTCTAACCTAGAAAAAGGTGGTCAAATTTATGATTCAGACTTAAAGAGGTGAAGTATTTGAGACAGCATTATTAACTCCACAACATCCATCTAAACATTTCTAATTTCTTAATGATGATGAATGGGAAAGAAAAAATAATCAAAGACATAACTTTATTATTTCTTTAGAACATATTCAAAAGTAAAAATATGCTTGATGTCTAACACTTTGATTTAGTAGAAAAAATTAAATGCTTTGGTTTTTTATTTCATTTTTTTGTGATTTGAATCTTTATTCATGTAAGTTAATGAACTGTCCTATCTAAGAGTCCCAGAATCAGGTCTCAAAGAGCCCCAGCAACCAAAAAGCATCATTGGCTGCAGAGTGAAACAGAACACACAGCTATAAGGTGCACACTCAAGCATTTTTTGGGCAGAATTATAAGAATCAGCATATCTCTGCCAGGAACAGGTTGCAGGTTTTAAAATTTGTCTTAAAGTCTGGGACACAGACTGCAATTTTTATTCTGCATTATTTGTGAGCAGGGTGGTGGTTGGACTCCATGATTTTAGAGGTGTTTTACAAACCTAATGATTCTCTGATAACATCACATTTCCCTTTCCAGGGGAGATCTTGCATTACAAGGTAGACAGGCTTAGAAAAGATTTTGCCAGTAAGCACAGAAGTGTTGTCATACAAGAACTTTCCTGAGGAAAAAATTTTGTTATTATTTAAAGTAGAGAGAATGAATATAAAATATGCTTATTTTCTTCTTTGACCGTATTTAAGTTTGTTTTAAAAAAACAAAAAGGGGGCTATAAAAATGCTGTTTAAATTCCACTCAGTTTATGGACTAAATGGAAGAGTTGCTGCTGTTAAGTCTTTTCAAACATTCTATATATTACAGGTATTTTGACCTGCCAGAATCTCCATCACACACAGATGGTAGAGATGCATGTTACCATAGAAATGGGCCAGCAGCACAAAAAAAGATATATAATCATGTGTGTATCCTGTATGAAGGCACACTAACTATGCAAGGGAAACCAGCCTGCTGGGATCACTTCCTGAAATGATGATGGGCTTGCCTGGAAAATTACTGTTCGTGGTATCTGCAGTGTTTACAGTGACTGACTCCAAGGCAGAGTGCAAACAGGAAACAAAGGAAAACCATCACCAGGACTCCCTGCAGAGGATGCAATGGATAAGGTGGGGAAAAGCAATCCATGTAAATAACAAGAGTAGAAGAAGAGAAAAGGAGACTTATTTAATTAAAAAAAAAAAAAATTTGAGTGAAGTAGAAGCAAGTACTGAAGGGAGAGTGGAGGATGGGAATACTAATGACAGAAAATGGAGAGGAAGCAGACTCAAATGGGAAAGAGAAAAATGGGAAGCAGTGCAGGAAAGTGAACAGTAAGAGGAAAAGCAAAGATGAGGATACCAAGGAGAAAATTCCTAAGAGAAAATGATGGCAAATGAAGTAGTGAGAAGGAAAACAGAGGAGGAAATGCCCAAATTTAAGAGGACCCGGAGAGACAGCTGACACTGCAGAAGCTACATATCCCATAATTTGAAGTATAAACCCCAGATATGCTTTATTTTTAAAATATTAATAAGAAAGCAATATTCCATCTCACAGTGTCTTTTTTTTCAAAGTCCACTAAAATTACTAACACAGTAAGGGGAGCTTGCAAAATTGAACTGCATTTTTTTTTTTTTATTTCTGGAAAATGATCATCCATTTTTTATGTAGCATTTCCCCATGTCTCCCAGTTTTATTGAGTTTGCTCATGGATGTTTCATCTCCAGGAAAAAAAAAAAAAAAAAAAAAGACACAAGAAAAATCTAAGCCTGAGATTAAAACTCTGAAGCAGAGTTTTAACTCTGGCACCTGGCCAGCTTTTCAGGCATTTAAAGAAACCTAATAGGAAGTGATAGCAAGAACAGCTTTTTTAAAATTTTGTTTATTTAAATGTTCAAATAAAGCACATAGCCTGTTTAGGGTGTTTGTTTCCTTTTTTCCTAAATTCAGATTTAAACCTAATGTGGCTGTTTGTGAGGATAAAAAACACTGATAATTTTTACATGTAAAAACTAATACAATATATTTTAACTATACTATAACCTTAGGGGGTCTTTTGTTTGGTTTTTTTTTAGTTAAAACTTAATATCTTTTTAAATTTTATCCTAAATAATGGCATCTATTCTTACACTTTGGAAAGTGATGTAACAATGAGAACATGTTTTAGATTTTCTTTTAGAAGTTTCCTATAGTTTATTGGGGGAAAGAAAGGGTTACAATGATTTTATTTTTTAGCTTGCAAGACTCAGTTCTTTTGTTAGACTAGATATTTTATTAGTTCTTTTCAGTTTCTTTTGTACCATTCTAAGGTGTTTAATTATCAAATAAAAAGTCGTGAGAAGACTTTTTTAAAGAATTCAGACAATCTGAAATTGCAGATAGCATAAATTTATAAACACAGTAGCAAGACCAAAATCAGTAATCAATTTACTTGATTTTACTCAGTCGAGCTCATTTACTTAGAAAACTAAAAAATGGATGATATTAAATAGCCATAGCTGCCCTTTTCTTTTTTTTTTTTTTTTTTTTTAAGGCACACTCTCTTCCATTATTGCTGCAAAAAGATATTTCTGCTTCCAGCAACAATTTATTCTTGTTTTGACACAACACAGTGTGAAAATTAAGCGCAGGATATCCAACAATGAAAAATTCAGGATTCAAGTACAGGTACCTGAAGGCCTGACAAATGATAAATTAGGAAGGGAACCAATCTGTTAACTTTTCCCATGTTCCACTCAGGGACAAGCCTCTGAAGGCACTTGCAGTGCTGTCAAAGTTTCATTAAGACACAGAATCCTTTCCAGGGTTCTCCAGGTGCCACTTTGATGGATGTGCACCACGAGCTCTGCTCCTGGGCACTGCAGAGGGCTGCAGTTCCTACTGTACAGCTGTCAGGTGTTTGGTAGCTTGAGCAGCTGAACAGCAAACACCACGTAATACAGCCCAAGAATGCAAAGTAAACAAAAGCATAAAGCTGTGCAAGAAGAACAACACCTGGAGAAGTCCATAAGTCTGGAGAACTAAGGTTGCTGCAAGGAAAAACTAATTTTTCTGTTCTGCCTCCACTATGTGTTTAAGACTTCCAAAATCAGAGCTTCAGCAACGACTTTTTGCAATTTTTGCACAGTGTTCAGTAAACTGAATTCTTTTGCAGTCCAGAATTAATAACCAAAAGCATGAATTTACTATTGTTCCATTTTTATCTTGTTATAGTCTCATTACAAAAAAATAAAAAAAATTAGGCCTAAGCAACAAGTAATTTTCCATGGGTAGGAAAATAAATTGCCAGAAGAAAAATCAGCCCAAAAATACATAAATCTTTTTGTAATGTTAATTATCTTACTAGTAGCATAACCTCTGTCAAACTCCCAAAGAGAATATAGTGATAATGATGGTCTGACCTTCCACTTGCATAAGCAAATATGCAGCAGCAATGTTCCTTTTCTCCTGTACCTATCATTTTAATGTTTATAATTGAAAATACATTTGTCTATTTAAAGAATGTGGCTACATAATTAAAGGCTGAATGAAAAACCTTATAGAAAGACAGTGCATCACTAATATATTTATCATTGCCATTTCCTGTGAATAAAATTCATTGCAAAGAATAAATTAATTTGTAACTGCTGTAATCACCAGCATCTCAATGAAATCACAAATATACTGGGCAGAATGAACAAATTTGGAAGACATAGCAGTTATGCTAGTACCCTTGTTATTCAATTACCTTGTCTGCAGAAGGAAATTCTGTGACTATCCAAAAAGGCCTTAGTGATCTGGATTTTAACTGCTGATTTGGTATGAGAACAGGATTTACTCAAAGTTAACATTTGAATAATAGGTTCTTTTGAAGAATGATAATTCTACTTAAAACAGCCTTTTAAACACTCAGAAAATACCTTGAAAATCTGCTTACAGAGTTTGCTTGTGTCCCATGCAAAGAAATGACATTTGAAAGTGTCCCATTAACTATGTTTAGTGCATGAAAGTGGTTAAAGTCTGCACACTTAAACATAAACATGCATTTCAGCTTTTGGGAAGACAAACACAGACACATTTGCTGAAAGATGAAACACCGATCTCCAAAGCATTTACCTGAAATACTCTGATGCAAGTTCAAACTGCCAAGAAAATTGGGAACAGGCTGAAATCGACCTTCTCCTGTCATCAAACATTTTCTTCTACAGTCCTGTGGCAGAACTAATATTGCAACCAGCTAAATTCCCAGCACCTATATGCTCCCCTTTCATTCCTCTGAGAATTTGAATGCTGCTTTTAATTTTCCTCATAAATTCATATATGCTGAGGTTATCCCTATTTGTCTTTTGACAAGTGTTATCTGTTAGCTGAAAAGATTTCTCCCCTGCTCCATGCTTGTCTATTCTACATTTAAACATTGTTTTTGTTTTGCCAGGCCCTTTCGTTGTCCTTATAAGCAAGGCTCCCCCTTCCTCAATCACTCTGCTACACTTAGTCTTCCAGAACACAAGCAATAAGAATTGCACATGGTGTTGCAAGTGATATCTCTTCTGTCTCCTGCCTAAAAGAGCAAAAAGGCTTTATTTATGCTGGAAATAGCTCACTCAGTACAACTTCCATAACATTAATACTGTCAGGGGAAACAACCTCCCCTTGCTGCCAGGGGCATCAATTCAGAGTCTGGGATTTCTGATGAAGGTCTCGAAATGCTGGGCAAAACAATACCAGTGACTTCAGAAGGTTTTGGAGGCAAACCCCTCAATTCTGTGCTGTTTTCTGCTTTTTTTTTTTTTTTTTTTTTTTTTCCTGTCTTCTTAAACTGTAGGAAAAAACATTCCTCTCATTCTTTTAAGTACAGGGGTTTTTTTCCTTCTGTGTATTCTGCTGCTGCTGAAGCTTCCCTGAATTTGAAAAATGTCTTCTATGCCTTGTTCATGCCATATGTCTTATATCATGCTAATTCCTATAATTACCTATTTCCTATGTACTGTGTTCCCAAGAGATTCAAATTAAAATTAGTTCTCCAAAGGTTTACCTTGTTTTCTTATTTATTTCTATACTCTGATGCCATTCCACATCTTCCTACTGTCGTATGAAACCAACAAATCTGATGGGACATTAGGATGCATTTTATTTTCTCCTAATTTGGAGTAATTTTTTGCAACATCTCTTCATCTTGAAAGCTGTTTTAATATCAGAAAAGTTGATGTTACCTGCAAGAACTCCCTTCTTAGAGAATTACATTGAAGAACTGCTGCTCCTTCAAATGTCTCCACTGGAAGCAGACACCTAAGGATTCTGAGCTGAACACATTGCACCATGAAATTCATATGAGATAATATAAAATGTTATGAGCTAAGGATCCATATTTTCCTCAATTTATATATATCTGTGTATAGCTCTGTAAATATATGTATAAATACGTGGAATACTTGAACCTTCACAAATTTTCATTCAGAAAATTTTAGATTTGTTATTTCTTCACAGTGATATCAGCAAAGGGAAACTTTTCTGTTTGGCTCGCTGAATTTATTTTATAATGTTTATTTATATCTTGCTAGTGAAAAAGGGTTATGCTATTAACTGTCTATGGATTCATATTTGTCTCATACTGGTTAATTAAAAGTAAAGCCTAAAGCTTACAGAACTCTTTAGAATCTACTATAACCATTCACTAGAAAATAGTTATTGGGAGAAATCATATTTCCTCCCAAGGAATCAGTATGCAACACTTGAGCTTCTGTAAGACAGAAAGATGTTTCATGGTATGGTGGTGGCAGCAGGAAAATTTCATTAATCAGAACAAAGCAGGTGTTTTATAGCCACTGGCTTCCAAAACTCTTTTCCTCCCTCAAAGTATGCTGTGCACTAGCTGGAAAATGTGTTGGAATTGATGGATCTCTTCCTGCCCCATTCCTCCAGCCTCACTTGTCCACGGCTTGCTGGAATACTTTGAAATGAGAAAAAGGGCAGGGCAATTCTATAGAGAATAGAAAAAAAACTTTTCATTTCCTGAGCAAATAGTCTAAACATCACAAAATCTGATGAAGACTACTTTAGATATATGAACTCTGTGTGTAAACAAAGCCACCAAATTTTCTTAGCCATGGTCTCATTCTAAAGGGACATGTGGTATGTGGTTATAGCTGTGGATATCACATGGAGAGGGCTGGCATCAGTTTTGGCTCAGGTGGCCATGGGAGAGGGTAAACTGCATGATTCTTTTTAAAACGTTTGTATTTTAATTTCTCAGTTTGTGGAGATTGCAGGGCTAGGCTATATATGTAAATCCAGACCTTTGATGATGAACAGTGACCCTGGCCAAGGATTGACACTCCCTGGGATGCTGTTTCCAGCTGTGAGCAGATGTTACTGAAGGTGCCACCTGACTGTGGTGCCCAAGGCCTGCAGATAAACTGACTGTCCTGGGTTATGGTGTGGAATGTATTCTATCACTATCTTCACGAACTGATAAATCCAATTGTTGGAACAGTGCTCTTCCCAAACCCCCTGAGCTATTTTCTGTTAATGGCCCATCAATGCCTTGCCCATGACTCATAGATAACT
>VZUI01057484.1:0-18552 GCA_013401135.1 Cettia cetti | reverse complement strand
CGCGGCGCGTCCCCCGCGTGCAGCCGCCGCCGCCGCCCTCATGTCGTGGCTGTTCGGGCTGAACCGCGGGGCCGCCCCGGGCGGCGGCGGGGACGCGGCGCCCCCGGGCACCGGGACAGGCGCGGGCAGCGGGGCCGGTCTCTCCCTGCCGCCCACTCCCGGTGGCGGCGGCACCGGGGACCGTCAGACGCCCAAGGACAAATGGAGCAACTTCGACCCCACGGGCCTGGAGCGCGCGGCCAAGGCGGCGCGGGAGCTGGACGCGTCCCGTGCGTGAGGGGACGGGGCGGGAGAGCGCCTCAGGGTGTGGGGATGGGGGAAAAGCGGTGTCAGAGCAGGGAGCGGGCGCTGCTCCGTGCGGCCCAGCCGTGGGACGCGAGGAAAAGGCAGGAACCGGGGCCCAGGAAATTCCACCTGGGTGTGAGGAATTGGCTGTGCCACTCTGGAACAGCGGAGAGTGTGGAGCTTTCCTCACAGGGGATGCTCCAGATCTGTCCGGACACGGTCCTGGGCGCTGTGCTCTGGCAGGACCCTGCTGGAGCAGATGAGCCTCCTGCGGCCCTCCAGCCCCAGCCGTGCCGCCGCACCTCGAGGCCTGGCCCGGGCAGCCTCTGCCTCCTGCCCCGCTCTCCGGGGATCTGCACACCCCGTCAGTGGTCTCTGAGTGCTTCCTGCAGGGTTTGTGAGAGGAAAGAGACACCAGAGCATCTTCATAACGTCACAGATTCCCTGAATGGGTTGGAAAGGACTTTAAAGCCCATCAGTACCATAAAACCCATAAAGTACCACCCCACAATGGACAGGGACCTTCCACTATCCCAGATTGCTCCAGCCTGGCCTTGGTTGGATCTTTTCCGTAGATTTACTGGGAAGTTTCATCATCATTTATTCCCTGGAGGGTTGAAAGTGCCATTGCAGAGCTGAGCTCCAGGCAGGCACAGCTGGGCTGGGATGCACTGAGCACTCTGAGCATCCTCTGTGCTGAGAAAAAGATCTCTCACTGTCCATAATCTCTTCCCACCCTCCAGGCCATGCAAAAGATGCTCTGAGCCTTGCCCAGATGCAGGAGCAGACCTTGCAGCTGGAACAGCAAGCCAAACTGAAGGTGGGAACTCCTCAGGCAGCTGCCAGGTTTGGGAGGGACAAAACTTAAAATCTTTCCTCTGTAGAGCATAAATCTTCCTTTCTGTACAGCTCCAGCAAATTGTAGTTGTTTGCCTTTAGAGAAAAAAAAAAGTAATTTTGGAAGTCCCAGCTAATTTGGCCTATTCTGACACATTTTTTTGTGTGGTTTTGATTAAAACTTGCATGTCCTGAGGGATTTTATAACTCATGGAATATCACTGCTGGTTTTGGGGAATGACAAAGGGTTTCTGTGGGAACTGTGAAGTAGTTGGGTGAAGGACAGACTTCTGTTTCTCCTATCAAGGAATTTAGGGATTGTTTGAGTCTTGGTTGGTCTCTTAGATGTTTTTTTTAATTTGTGTTTAATCCTGAAATGATTAATTATGATATTAATTATGATTTTATGATAATATTTTAATTTTTTTGTGTCAATGGTCACCTTTTAAGGGTACCACTCTGATCCCAGAGAGATTTCTTGGAATGTAATTGTCAACAGAACTTCTCTCCAGGATGTTTTATTAATTTCTGATGATGAAACTCTCTGATTGTGTCCCCAGGAGTACGAAGCTGCCATAGAACAGCTGAAGAATGAGCAGATCCGGGTACAAGCAGAAGAGAGAAGGAAAACCCTCAATGAAGAAACCAAACAGCATCAAGCAGTAAGGGAATGAGGGGGAAGCCAAGTGAGGGGAGACCTTGTTTGTATCTTCCCTTATGGAAAAGGCAATGATGCATTCATTATCCCTTTCATTATCCCTTTAATTAATGATCCTTTTTTGGGGTGAGGGGGTTGTGGGCAGCCGCAGGTCTGGGGGTGTTCACAGGCTGAGCCTCAGTTCTGTCCTGGATTTGGAATGTTGAGCTGGATTTTTAGTCCTCTTGGACTTTTGTCCCCAAGTTCTTGAACATCCAAAGGAACTGGTGGTAGCAGTTTCTCTCATTCTGTGGGGTTTTTTTGGGGATTTTCCTAAAGGGCTTTTCAGGGAAGTGTTGAGGAATACTCGTTTATCAACTGTGTGTGTTAGCCTGGACACTGAAATGGCTCTGAAATTATTTGGGTTTCAGTCTTAGGTAGCTTGAAACCCTATTTCTTCTGAATTAAACAGATAAAATATCTTAAAAGGAGAAGTGATGCAAATCTGAGTTGTTGTGAGCAGTGTTGGTTTGTTGTAGCTTGAGTCACTGACGTGCCAATAATCCTGAAACAGGGGAAATAAAGTCTGACCTTTATGTTAAAAGCTAAATCACAGTGATTTCTTACTCTGAGAGCCCAGGAGATGAGGGAATTGATTCATTCTAATGGATTACCCAGCTTGGGAAGTTTGCTAGACCTGTTTATTTGGCACATGGTGCTTTTACCCTGGCAGAGTTTGGACTTTGAGCAGGGCTGGCCCAGGAAGCAGCTGCACACTCAGCTGCTCTCAGGGCTTGGTTCTTCCCCTCCTGCTGCTCTCAGGGCATCAGCTGAAGTCACAGCAAACTCATGGGTTATCTGAAGTCACAGCAAGCTCCATCTTGGTTTATTCCATGATGTTTCACTGTTGCTGAGGAGATAATTCCCAAGCTGTTCTGCTGTGTTTGGGATAGAGAATGATGTCAGCCCCTGATACAGAGTCCTTCCTGCTGTGGATGTGGATCCTCAGCCCACTTCCAGCTCTGTGGAGATGACTTGGGTTTATTTGGAGTTAGAGTGGAAAATTGATAAGAGGAATTAATGAGGAACAAGTAAATCTTTATCAAAACCAGAGCCCATCAGCACATCCTGACAGTTCTATTGCTTGCAGTCACCAGTCAAGATAATGTGGTTTAGAACATGGAAATTTTGTTTTTCCCACTGAGGTCTCCTTTTCTGGGACAAGAAACACTTGCTCTTTGTTTTGACATCTGTGATCCCTTAAAATGAAGTCAGATTTAGAGATTTCTAAATCTCTGTAGAGATCTCTCGGCACAGATGAGTTTTTGGTGCTGACTGAGGATATTTTGCCCTGTTCACGTTCAAATCCAGATAATTTTTTGTTTGTGTGGATTTTCCTGTTTTACTTGGGGTTTTTTCCTTTTGAACCTCATTTCCCTGAGGACCAGGCTATTTTTTAACTGCCTAATCTGTGTATTCTGTTTTGTTTTTTGAAGAGAGCCCAGTACCAGGACAAACTGGCACGGCAGCGCTACGACGAGCAAATGCGGCAGCAGGTAGGGTGGATTCCTGCTCTGATCCAGCTGGGAATGGAACCTCTTAAATCCAAGAGAATCTCTGGCCAGTTTATTTGTATTTAATTTATCTGGGCACAGTTTATTTGTATTTAATTTGCTCAGCATCAGCAGTGCTGGCCTGGCACATCGAGGGCTGGGCATTAGGACAAAGCAGCAGCTTGGAATTAGGATAAATCTGGGAGATGGGGAGAGGAAAACGCACTTCAAGCTGAGCAGCAGCTTCTTGAAAATATTTGTAGCACTTGAGTTTATGCCTGATGGAGTTCTTGCAACATCAACATCTCTTCTGCTGTCATCTCTCCCTTTAGCAACTTGCTAATGAGGAAAATCTGAGGAAGCAGGAGGAGTCTGTGCAGAAGCAGGAGGCCATGAGGCGAGGTGAGTGTTTTGTTCAGCTGCTGAGGGTGTGGAGTCCTCGTGCTGGTCTTTGTGTCCGTGCTGTGTTTGATGTCAGATTGGCAAGAACAGGGGAAATCCCAGCAGTGCTAAAATTACCAATTGCTCCCAAGGTTTGTTTTAGAAAGGGCTGCACTCCTCAACATCTGCCCTGTCACTCCTGGATTTCCCAATGAACTGTCAGCATCTCCTCATAGAACAACTGAAATTCTGATTTCACACTGAAATAACCTAAAATAGAACCAGTTTTGAGGAGGGGAGAGAAACAAAACATTTGGGAGAAGTCATTGAATCTGTGTCACCTCCTCCTCATACAATAACTGAAATTCTTACTTCACACTGAAGCAACCTAAAATAGAACCAGTTTTGAGGAGGGGAGAGAAACAAGACATTTGGGAGGAGTCATTGAATCTATGTTACCTCATCCCCATTCAATTTTCTGCAGGAAATAAAGAAGTTGTAGTGTGAAACTTGCTTAGTTTCTTTTTGCTGTTTGGAGTTGCCAGAACTCCTGCGTTTGCAGAGCTCCACTGGAGTGCAAGTCTCAGAAATGTTAAAGGCAATTTGAACAGGATGGGAAGGGCGGTTCGCTCTGAGCACAGGTGTGGACAGCTGTGCTTCCATCCAGTGAGGGAGGTGTATCCTGAACAAAACCCAGTGGTGAAAGCCTGTAGCTTGGCTTATTTTACTCCTGCACTTCTCATTCATTCTCCTTTCACACAATTCCACGTTTGAAGTAACAAAACTTCCAAAATCCCACTTGGGAGCGACAGCTCTGTTTTTACTTCTCTTCCAAGCACTGCACAGTGACTTCCCCGGGGTTTTCCTGCTCCCTGGCATCGAGCCACCCAAAAACTTGACCTCACTGCTGGTTTTTTTTTAACCCAAGCTACGGTGGAGCGGGAGATGGAGCTGCGGCACAAGAACGAGATGCTGCGGGCGGAGGCGGAGGCGCGGGCGCGCGCCAAGGCCGAGCGGGAGAACGCCGACATCATCCGCGAGCAGATCCGCCTCAAGGCCGCCGAGCACCGCCAGACCGTGCTCGAGTCTCTCAAGTGCGTGCAGGAGGGGCTGGGCTCCTCCCCATGGAAAAGCTGGGGTTTGTTCCTCTGAGGGATCCGCCTGGTGCTTCTCCACGTGTGTGCCGGCACGTGGGACAACCTGGGGTTTGTTCCTCTGGTGCTTCTCCACGTGTGTGCCAGCACATGGGAGAACCTGGGGTTTGTTCCTCAGGTTCTTCTCCATGTGTGTCCCAGCACGTGGGAGAACCTGGGGTTTATTCCTCTGAGGAATTTCAGTGTTTTGCTTCTCCAAGTGTGTCCAAGCACGTGGCAGAACCTGGAGTTTGTTCCTCTGAGGAATATCCACCTGATGCATCTCCACGTGTGTCCCAGCACGTGGGAGAACCTGGGGTTTATTCCTCTGAGGAATTTCAGTGTTGTGCTTCTCCAAGTGTGTCCAGCATGTGGGACAACCTGAGGTTTGTTCCTTTGGGGAATGTCCGCCTGGTGCTTCTCCACGTGTGCTGGCATGTGGGAGAACCTAGGGTTTATTCCTCTGAGGAATTTCAGCCTGGTGCTTCTCCAAGTGTGTACCAGCACATGGGAGAACCTGGGGTTTGTTCCTCTGAGGAATATCCACCTGGTGCTTCTTCCCAGCACATGGGAGAACCTGGGGTTTATTCCTCTGAGGAATTTCAGTGTTTTGCTTCTCCAAGTGTGTCCCAGCACGTGGGAGAACCTGGGGTTTGTTCCTCTGGTGCTTCTCCATGTGTGTCCAGCACGTGGGAGAACCTGGGGTTTGTTCCTCTGAGGAATTTCAGTATTGTGCTTCTCCAATTGTGTCCCAGCATGTGGGACAACCTGAGGTTTGTTCCTCTGGGGAATGTCCACCTGGTGCTTCTCCATGTGTGTCCCAGTACATGGGAGAACCTGGGGTTTGTTCCTCTGAGGAATTTCAGCCTGGTGCTTCTCCAAGTGTGTGCCAGCATGTGGGAGAGCCTGGGGTTTGTTCCTCTGGTGCTTCTCCAAGTGTGCTTCCATATGTGGGAGAACCTGGGATTTATTCCTCTGGTGCTTCTCCACGTGTGTCCCAGTATGTTGGAAAAGCTGGGGTTTGTTCCTCTGAGGAATATCCACCTGGTTCTTCTCCAAGAGTGTCCCCACACGTGGGAGAACCTGGGGTTTATTCCTCTGAGGAATTTCATCCTGCTGTTTCTCTGAGTTTGTCCCAGTGTGTGGGAGAACCTGGGGTTTATTCCTCTGGTGCTTCTCCAAGTGTGTGCTTCCTCTGTGTTTATTCCTCTGGTGCTTCTCCACGGGTGGGAGAACCTGGGGTTTGTTCTCTGAGGAATTTCAGCCTGGTGCTTCTCCAAGTGTTGTCCCAATGTGTGGGAGAACCTGGGGTTTGTTCCTCTGAGGAATTTCAGTGTTTTGCACCTTTTGTGAACGCTCTCACTTGTCTCACTATATTGTCACCTGAATGGCACCCAGGGACATTTACAGTGATAAAATTTTTCTCACAGATTATTTCAAGCCTTGTCCTCTAGTCCTGCAACTCAGTAACTCTGAGAACCCCTCAGCTCTTTCAGGTCCCCTCAGTTGTTTCAGAACATCCACCACAAAGCTATAAAGCAGTTTGGCTCCACAGGGGAGTGTTTAGGTTTGGATTTGGTTAATTTTAGGTCCTTTGAGATTTTGAACAGAAAAAGCTTTAAATACCTCCAGTTCAGCACAAATAATGCATTAAAGGAGTGAATTGATGTCATCTTAGGGCCAGATACTTTTTTGGACTTAATCCCAGCTCAGGTGTAGGCATCAGATGACTATAAATACATTTTCCTTGCTTGTTCATGTTCCAATTCTGAGGTGAGCCCTTAGCTTTGACTAGTTCTGAAGATTATCAACTTTAATACAGTCTGAAAGTCTGTCTTTAAAACTTACTAATTCAGTCTTTGAAATCCCTTTCTCTCCTGCTTTCCTTGCTGTTTGCTTGCCACAGGACAGCTGGGATGCTCTTTGGGGAAGGATTCCGTGCTTTTGTAACAGACTGGGATAAAGTCACAGCCACGGTAAGCTTGGGATATCTGTCAGTAACTTCCAGAAGTCTGGAAATGTGTTTTAAACTCCTGGTTGTGTCACAGCTTTAGATCTAATTTTGATATAACCTAGAGAGCCCTTAGAGAACTCTTATGTGTGCTAAATAAATTGATTAAAAGCCAGACCAGCATCTTTTCACAGGACAAAAGAGCTTGGCAATGGAATCTTGGGGATATAAAGTTGTTCTCAGTGTAATGCTTACAAGAAAACAGCAGTGAAAATATATTTTTGGTAGCGTGGCTGGTTAAAATAGAAATTTTGCTTTAAATCAGTCAGCACCATCTGCTCCACCCTCTGATTTTATACACACAGGCTGATACAAAACATCCTTTGCCTGAGAGCACTGGGGAGAACAAGACAGGCTTTTAGTGGCTCCTTTTGTCATCTGTACCTGGGGTGTCTGCAGCATTCAGAGCCTTTTGTAGATTGGTGCTTTGAGCTGTGCATTCATTTGACCCAGTTTCCTGCATTATGGTCATTTTTTCTGTCATGCTCTTCTCTTGTGAATTTGGGACATTTAAAAAGAAAAAAAAAAAGTAAGTATATTTTTGGAAAGGGTATAACACAGCTGGAACTCATATTTTCTGTTGCTTTGAAAATTTTGAAATTACTATAAGGTAAGAACCAGTCAGTTATTTTAAGATTCTTGTAAATGAAGCCTGAATTTTCAGCTCTGTCTATTCTAAGGGCTGCTCTTTCTCTACCTCATCCCAGCCAAGCTTCAAATTTTTTTGATTCATTGTGGTTTAAGTGTAATTCACTTTGTTTACTGATCAGAGACCCATTCCTTTGCTTGATACTTTATGACAAAGTAAGCCCTTTAATCAGACTGATTTTTAGAGTTGGCAGTTGGGTTCTTGTTTGACACAGAACTCAGTTTTAGAGCTCTCTCTGTATCTTGTGACACGAACATCAGTGAAATCCAAAAGTCTGAGGAAGTGACATCAGATCCATCCAGGCAGAGGGAGCTTTGCTCTGTGCTGGATGGTCAGAGAGAGCATGAGATCACAGCACTGCTTTTAGAGGGAGGCTGCTAAAAAGGTGAAATTTGTTCAGTGTTGTGTATCTGAGCTGAACTGGGTGTGGAGATCCCTCACTCTGCATCCTGGAACTCCCAGTTCTGATCCCTTGGTGTTTCCACCCAGAGCAGAAGTGATGTCACAGGTTCCAGCAGAGTGAGAGCGAGCAGATGGTGCCTCATGGTTTATTGAACAGTGCCACCCTTGCTGTCCTTGAGGCTTTTGACCCTGATCTGTACTTGCAGGAGAAGTCAGCTTATTTTAAAAGCAATTGGCTGCAGTCTGCTCTTTTCTCTGATATAAATTATTGGCATCAGCTTTAAGCTGACTCCTAAGTCTGGAGTCTTTCTGCTTCACTTGCAAATCGATGGGAATGTCTCATTTTTTGGGGGTTTCTGAATGAACAGCCCAGTGCAGTGATGGTAATTCCCATTCCTGTGATGGTTTTGGCTTTGTTGCTGCTCTGGAGTCCCCAATTCCCTGTTGTGTTGGGGCTGGCACAGCTGTCACCTTCAGCAGATATTCCCTTTTTGTTCCCCACTGTGCCCTGCCTTGGTGGCAGCCACAATTCAGCTGTTTTGCCTCAGCATCTTGAATTCAGCTTTCATTTTCTGGGGTGGTGAGGGGGATTCTGGCTGGCAGCACCTGCCAGCTGTGGCTGTTTTATCTTCATTACTCAATTGAGTTGAAAATCTGGACAGCCCCCACACATTTTGGGCAGGATGTAGTTTTGAATTCAGGACTAAATGCTTCACTTGTGCTTCCTCTGCCTTTTTCTGTGCAAGAGCACTCAGTGAGCAGGGAGTGTGAGACCTTGACTGTCAGAACAGGGATAAAACACCTTTCCAAAAATAAACCCCTCCTGGTCAGCATTTGTCCTGAATCTTAATTCCCCACCACAGGACAGGCAAGCACTGCCTTGCCAAGTGTTTTTTGCTAATCTCTCCCTCTTTTCTTTGCAGGTGGCAGGCCTGACCCTGCTGGCAGTGGGGGTTTATTCTGCCAAAAATGCCACGGCTGTAGCAGGGCGTTACATAGAGGCACGGCTGGGCAAACCCTCCCTGGTGAGGGAAACCTCCAGGATCACTGTGCTGGAGGCTCTGAAACATCCCATCAAGGTAAAAATCAGCTTTGTTTGCGTGTTACACCCAGCAAAACTCAGGCTGGGATGGTCAGTGGGTCTGAATAAACAGAATATTGGAGGTGGAATGGGTGGGCTGAGCACGCTGGCATTCTGTAAGATGTTTTAGTCCAAGTGAGTTTGGGTTATGGGTTTTTTCCTACCTGTGAGTAACTGAATTTGTCCTCTCAAGGTTGGTAAACGTCTCACCAGCAAGGCTCAGGATGCCCTTGAAGGAGTTGTTCTCAGTGTGAGTACTCTGTTTTCCTGTCTTGGGCTGTGAAGGATGACTTTAGATTCTAATTAAGAGCTGTTGGTTCCTTTAACTCACTTCTAAGGCTGTAATTCCAGCAGTTTTGGAGTCATAGCACCCTTGGGACACTGAGCCCGTAAATAAGCTCCTGTGTTCAGTGTGACATGCATTAAGCAGCCTGTTCACCTTTTTTTTCCTCTGTGAAAAGCAGCTGGAAGTCTTAGTTCAGTCCTTGCTCTGGTGCAGTTTTCTCTCTGTAGTCAGCATATTAAGATTCAGAATTCCACTTGTGCCATCTGAAGTTAATGATTGCTGAACCCAGACCTGCTTCTAGGCCAAAAAATCTAAATATTGTGTGCACTTGCCCACCCTGAGATTGGTTCCTGACTTCCTAATTATTGCTGCTTCTTTATATTTGTCTCTGAATTTGATTCCTGGTTATCAGGCAAATTTAAGAGCAGCTTGAAGCTGTTGAGAGAAAATGCTCCTGCAGGAATAGCTCTCTCCCAGTATCCCCAAATGCAGTAGTAATATAAATACAAGTTTATGACTTGAGAAGGAATTAGCACCGCAAAGAGTTGCTTGTTTTTTGACATATCCCTCCCAGGGCTTCCATTAGGAAGTGAACATTTAGGTGTTATCTGTTCCTAGAGTAGCCACTGCACTGCTTCCTGCACTGCTGCTTTTTCTTATGAAAGAATTGTAGCCAAGTGGACAGAAAATCGAGTAAATCCTCACATAGGACAGGAAATGACCTTGGTGTGGAGTCATGAGCAGCTGAAGTTAAGACTTAAAAGCTTGAGCCTGGAGTGCTGCCTCCTTCCTGCAGGTACTGATCTGGGAACCTGGTAGGTGCAGCTCTTTTGGTATTTCCTGGTCCTTACATTTAACTCTTTTCTTGCAGCCCCAGTTGGAAGCACGTGTGAGAGACATTGCCATAGCAACAAGAAACACAAAAAAGAACAAAAGCCTGTATAGGAATATTCTGATGTATGGTCCCCCTGGCACTGGAAAAACTCTCTTTGCCAAGGTAAAACTTTGCCAAGATTCTGCCAAACCTGCACGTTGCAAAATGTTCTGAAAATTCCAGGGCCTGGAAAGCCTCCCTGGGCTGAAATCTGTTGTTGGAGTGTTGCATAAACATTGTGTTTCTGTTGGGGAGGGAGGAAAGGACAGCCTGCCTGCTTCAGCTCTGAATCAGTGCAGCCACTTGGATTCTGGAGCTGAGAGGAGCCTTTCCATCTGGAAAAGGCCTTTGGCAACTGGGATTTGTGGGAATCACAGCAGCAGCCACTTCATATCCACCTCTGTTGGGTTTATGTCCTTGCAGAAATGGGATTTTCCTGCTGTTGCTCACAGTCCCAGAGCAGAGACAGGCATGGCTCCACGTGCACAGCCACTGCCACATGGTTTTTACATGAATTTCAGTCAGAATTTGACTTTTTTTCGGTGCTTGTCCACAAGACCCGAGGTTTCATCAACTTTTTAACAGTGGCAGATTTGACAAACAGATGCAAGTTGAATTTTTTCCCCTCTATCAGTACATTAAACCCCTACCCCAGTAATTTTCTGGGAGTATGACACCTAAAGCTTTCTGTGGCACCTACTGGATTTCTAGTTTGGATTTCTAAAGCCAACAGAGATGGACAGAAATGAAAAAAATAAACAACACACAAGTTAAAATTGCCACTAAGTGATTAAAAAAAAACACATTAAAAAGCCAATACCTCCCCTCTGCAAATGAGCACACTGACAGGCCTGAACTGCTTTCATTCCCTCTTCATCTCCATGGCCTTGCAGTGAAAGAAAGGGATTAATTTGCTGGGTTTTGTTTCATTCCAGAAATTAGCTGTGCACTCAGGCATGGATTATGCCATCATGACAGGAGGGGACGTGGCCCCCATGGGCAGGGAAGGGGTCACAGCCATGCACAAACTCTTTGACTGGGCCAACACCAGTAGGAGAGGGTAAGTTGAGCTTTTATTGAATCCTGAATTTAGGTTTTTTGTTCAAAAAAACTCTCACCACAACAGTGTAGTTCAGGCCCTCAGTCACTGTTACTGAGTGAGGTAACGCTGAGCAAACACAGAATCTCCTGAAGTTTTCCTGGAATGGGTGAATCATTGTTAATTAGGAATATTTTAAAAGCTGAAAGCCTTGGCTTCTCTCTTCTCTTAAGCCCTTTTTACACCAACTTTTCCAGATCAGTCATAACTTGATTGTCTGATCTCACCAAGCAGGAGGAGACTTCTGCCCATTTGAAAGCTGGGACATATTTCCTTCAGGGTGATTAATGATCTGACAGCAATTAGAAGATTTTGCACAAATTTGGTGTCCACACTCTGGATGTTCCCTCTTGCTCAGATTTTAAACACTGATAGTATTTGGATCCAGCTTCTTGTTTACTTTGGAGTCTAAAACAGGAGGAGTGAATTATAAAAAATAAAAAAGGATAAGGAGGAGACAGATGCTAAAGGCATCAGGTGTAAAAGTCACAAACACAAAAAAGAACTTTGGCTTTTTCAGTCACCTTTAAAAGCAAATTTTTATCTGCAGAGAATCCTCACGTTGAGGCTGAATCTTGGCTCCCTGATTTTGTAGGAGTGTGTAGTTAATTTGCTCCTACCAATGTAAATGGATTTTTGCAGTGCAGAGGTAGCTGAGGAGCTGCTTGTCCAAACAGGATGGTAAAATTCAATATTGAGCTTTCAGGGGGTGTCAGTTTGGGTTTTGTGCTGGTTTGATCTCAGATCTGTAAATGTGGCTGCCCAGTGATTTATGTGTTCTCTGATTGCTTGAGATGGACATTATCTTGCAGTGTCTCTTTTAATCCTTGCTTCATTCATCACCTAAATCTTTCTATTTCCCCTTACAAAATAAAAACCAGGGAAATGTCCTGAGGATTTAAATTTTTAAGCTTCTATCCTGAGGAGCTATAGAAGGGAAGGTGTTAGAATTTAAGTGAGCTTAGAATTTAACTGAGAAGTTGGAAGAGATGTGAGGATACTCAGCTGGATGCTTCCATTAAGGAATTCTTTTACAGCACTGCCTGGGTCTGAATTTCTCTGCCCTGCTGAAAATTTCTGTGCATTTCAGCTTCCTAGAACACTTCCTGATCAAAGCTTACATGTGTCCATAGAATCAATATTCTCACCTCCAGTAGCACTGAAGTATTTAAGCACAATTAATTCTGAATATCCACCTGTCTTAACTGTTGCCTTTATTAGCTGGAATTGTGATAACAGACTCTGCAGAGAATATTTGGGAGAAGCTGGGGCTGGGTGGAAAGATGTTAATAGGCCTGAAATCCTCTGGAAGACAGCTGGCTTTGAAGCTAGGCAAGGAGGTAATAGAAGCTGTGACAGCTTTATGAGCAACCTGGTTCTGTTATTGATAAACATCTTTGCAGGCTCAGTCCCTTGGGAAGAGCACTGCCCTTGGGTTATGAGTGAATTTATTTTGGTGAATAATTCATGGGCTTTATTAATTCACTTCTCCACAGGTAGTAAAACCATTACATTGGTGCTGCTGTGGTTTGGAAAAGGAAAAACCTCACAAAATAACAAAAGCTGGCTGAGGAGAGGACTCTGAGCTTTTCAGAGTGGCAAAAGGAAGAGAAATGGCAGGGAGGTGTCACTGTCACCAAGATTTCTGCATTGTGCCCTTGCACACATCTCTCTAAAGAGAAGGGAATGCTACAATAGCACTCTGAGACTTCAGCAAGTCTAAATTTCAAATATCTACTGCAGCTTGGCAGTAACATCCAGCACTGCCAGCCACAACCTGCAGACTGTGCCTATGAAAACTCCCATCTAGATTTAAAAATCCAGAGGAGTTTAAGGTCATGTACCTTAGTCTTGCTTCAATCTGCTTCTGAACAGCAGGAAACAGAACTCCAGAGCCCTGGGGGCAGATTTCTGCCCTGAGGTGTGTGACATTAATCCATTTTTCAGCTGCTGGGCTGGGCCAGGTGCACAGCACGGACAGGTTGCTTCAGCTTAGCTGCTGCCTGGGGAAAGGAGGCTGCCTGTGCAATCCTTGGGGTGTTGGCAGCTGTGTGTGTGCCTGGCAGTGGGGCAGGAGGGTGCTGCAGCCAGCTGAGCTTCCCTTACCCCTCTCCTGTGACTTTTGTGCTTTCCTTTTGCAGCCTCCTGCTGTTCGTGGATGAGGCGGATGCGTTCCTGAGGAAAAGGGCCACGGTAAGTGCTTGGTGTGTGTGTCTGCTCCTGCTGCTGCTGCAGGGCCAGCCAGCAGCCTCTGCACTCTCCTCATCTGCCTCCAAAAGCTGGCAGGTGCCTCAGTGCTGAGCTGATGGCAAGAGACAAGAAATCAGCGTTTTTATGGAGTGGAGTGTGCATCTCGAAACTGAGAATTCCTGCCTGCTAAGGATGGGTGGTGATGCCATGGTCATTTTTTGTCTTTTAAATGCCTCTTATGTATTCTCAATACTCTTAGCATACTTGTAATTCCTTAAATCTAGTGTCTTAACATAGTTCTAATTCTCTATTAGGCCAAAAGAACCAAACATCCTAAAAGCCTCGCCATTAAAAACCAAAAAACCCTACACTACCTTAAGAAACCAAAATCCCCTCTAAAACACATCCTGTAAACTAAAATTAAATTCATATAAGGATTCTGCTGTAATGCAAGTGCTTGAAATTAACAGAATTCATGTTCCTTTGAATAGAATTCCCTCTGTCCATAATGCTGCTTAAAGCTGTGACCTGTGTGCAGTCCTCAGCAGCTGATTTCCTCCTCTGGGCTTCTTCTTTGCAGGAGAAAATCAGTGAAGATCTCAGAGCAACTTTAAATGCATTTCTGCACAGAACAGGGCAGCACAGCAACAAGTGAGTATCCACTTTCAGCAGTTGATATTTCCCTGGGTTGAGGAAAGTCTTTAAAGGGTCTGTGGTGTACAAATGGAAGGTGGAAATGATCTGTGCTGCTGAGGGATTGAAAAAAATCTGCAAAGAATATTCCCCTTTCAGTTTGTGCTGAATGTAGCTTGTTCCTCCTTCAACTTTTCCTGGCACTTGGAAATCAGAACAGAAAGAAACTTTTTCCTGAAACTGGAATGATATTTGGACATCTTGAGTGTCTTGATGTTTATATTTTCTTTCTTGGGAAGTTGCTGTTTATACAAGAGCCCAGGAAAATCACTGCCACAAAAATTCAGAGTTCATCCAGGCTGGGTGCTTCATGTTCCCTGGAGAAACACTTCAGTGGTGCTTGTTCCTCTGCAGTGACCTCTTCCCATCTTGTGCTTGTGTGGGCAGGAGCTTTGAGGCAGATGAGTTTGCATCTGACTCTTGTGGGATCCCAGAGCTGAGCACACCATGGCAGGGCTGAGGTGACAGAGTGGGAATGTCACTGTCCCCCAGCCCTGCTCACTTTGTCACATCCATGGGCACTCCCTGCTCACTGCTCAGCCATTTCCTGGCTATCATAATAGAGAGGTGACCTTTCCTCCACCTTGCTCAAATAATATTTGATTTTTTTGGTGTGAACTTTACTTAGTTGTTAAAACTTCTCCTTTCACAATTGAGCCAACAAGAAAAGCTGTCTCTGGTTTTATGTGGGGAAAGTGAGGATTTTAATGATGAACTCTCCTCACTGAGGCTGGAATGAAAGACTTCTTAAATAACCTCATGACATTGAAATAAATATCCTGGAAGGTCACTGTTCCAGGACATTTTCTGTCCTTGGGGTCTCCTGAACTTGTTGGAACCAATGCAGCTGTAACTGATAATTGCTTGTGTGTAGCTTCTGTGTCCCAGAGGTGCCTGGGAAGAGATGTTTTTCTAAAAGAAAGAAATTGCTAGAAAGCAAGGTGTTGATCCTGCAAGAACCTTGGTTTTCCCTTTGGGAGGAGAGCAAATCTCTTCTGAAATGAGACATGGAGTTGGCTCTATAAAGCTGTGTTCAGTACAATTATTATTATTAATTGGTATTTGCAAGAATAAACACGAAAAATATTTCTCCTGCAAATCAGGGACAGGCACAGGGGATGGTTCTTTCTTTCCCCTGATGTTGAATTGCCTTGGAAGAGCTCTGGGGGTGCCTTTTTGGGTGCTGGGGATGCTCTGCCTCCCCTCAGCAGAGCTGAGCTCTGGTTTGCAATGAGAGCAACGCTGAATTCAGCCCTGATTTCAGCTGTGAGCCATTTGAGGACACTGAACATGCCCTGGTGATTCATGCACTGCTTTTTACTTCTGAGCAGCCTTATTGCTGCTCTGGGCAAGGAGCAGTCCTGCATCCATGAGTGGGAGCTCACTGAAATCAGTGTAATGGGCCGTGTAAATGGGGCTGCTTTGGTGAGACCCTGAGGAGAGCTCTTCCTTCAGCAGGGATTTGGCACCAGGATTGGGAATTGCTGCCTTTAAACTTCCCAAAATCATCTTCTGAGGTGAGCTGACTGTCTGAACATCAGGCTGCATGGCAATCCTTAATCCAGGCTGGTGTTTCTGCAAGTCCTTGTTGGTAGAAAAGCCACAGTCTTGTCTTGGCCAAGTTATCTCCAGAAATGACAGCAGAGAACACAGCCCCTTGTAGCCAATGATTCAACCAGACAGCAAGAACATCAATATTCCAATAGCTGTGCTTAAAAGCCCATTTCAAATTATTAGGCACTATTAAACTGGTGACATCAATTAAAGCATTAAAGCATTGGCACGGGGAATAAGCATCATTACAAAGCAATTAAAAAAAAAAAAGGTTTCCAGCTCCAAAATGCAGCAGGACTTGGAGCAGCACATCTGTATCATGGAGCAGAGCTTAGTCTGCACACATCAGACTGTTCTAAACACATTTTAGTGCAGTGCTTGAGATGCTGTTAAAGCTATTTCTAAGGAATCCAGGTGGGTTTTTTTCCCAGCTGATGAAACATTTTTAATCTCAACCACGGCAGCTCCCGATGTTCAGACTTAGTTCATTGATTTTTATTTTTACGGCTTTGTCAGTCTATCTTTTTTTTTGTCTTCTTCTTCTTCTTCTTCTTCTTCTTTCCCCCTAATTCCAGGTTTATGCTTGTTTTAGCAAGCAACCAGCCTGAGCAGTTTGACTGGGCCATCAATGACAGGATAGATGAGATGGTGAACTTTGACCTGCCCCAGCTGGAGGAGCGCGAGCGGCTCGTCAGGATGTATTTCGACCAGCACGTCCTGAAGCCAGCCACAGAGGGCAAACAGTGAGTACCCCTCACACCTCTTCCCCCCTGGAGAATTCTCCTCCTTTTCTTGCTTTTCCTCATCCCCTTTCCTGCATTCTGTCTATAACCCCACTTTCAGCAAGCAGCACAAGAGTTGGCAGATGCCTCTCGCTGTCTCGATGCGATCCCATCCCAGATTCTTTTTTTTGTTGTGCCCTTAAAATTCAGGAGGCAGTAATGCAAGCAGGAGCTCCTGTGGTGTGGCTGCATGTCAAACAAAAGGTTGTTGTGCCTTTCAGGAGGTTGAAGCTGGCCCAGTTTGATTATGGCAAGAAGTGCTCAGAGATTGCCAGGCTGACCGAGGGCATGTCCGGCCGGGAGATCTCCCAGCTTGCTGTGGCCTGGCAGGTGAGTGGGGCTTTTCTCCTTCCTTCCTTCCTTCCTTTTCCCTTCCTGGGGCTTCAGCACTGGGCTTCTTCCTTCCTTTTCCCTTCCTGGAAGGTCTGAGGGGTTGATTCTGGTGTCTCAGATCATCTCTCCCTGTGGAAGTTTGGTTTGTCCATGTGGTGGTACCAGAACGCTGCTGGCACTGGGGTGGGTGTTGGAATATCAGCATAATTCCTCATCCCATGAAGTGGAAGAGGTTTGATAATCCCTGATGGGGAATCCCTTATGGAATTTAAATAAATCAGGTGAGTTTGGAGTGACTTTGGGCAGTCCATGCTGCCCACACTCGTGGTCCAGCTCAGGAAGCTCAGCAGAAGAGGTGCCTCCTTAGGGTACTAAACCATCCTCCTTCCCTCCTTTATTCCAAACACTTTCAGTGCAACTTGAGCTGTTAAAGAAACAAAACTAACTGGAATTTGAGCTGAAAAAATAAATATTAAAAAAAAATTATTTTTTTTTTAAAAATTAAAATAAATATTTCTTCCATACATAGAAATAAGAAATGCAGTCACTTGGAGTACAATTATTCACATGCTTAGCAAGCTTTAGTGTTGGGTTTTTTTGTTTTTTTTTTTTTAAATCAGGTTTTCACCTTGTTTTGTCACAGCTGCCAGTTTCTTACTGGCTTGTGTATTTTCATAAACTAACCTAGAAATATCAACTGAAGGAGTGTGTTCCAATTTGTGTGTCATGTAACCTACTCATGTCAGCCTCCTTTCAGGGATTGTAAAAACAAAGTGGCTTTTTGTTTAGGTCTTCAATTTTTAATTTAGTTTAGCAGCTCACAAACATCTTAGGAAGTTTGTGCATTTCATTCCTTCTACTACTGGTTTTCCCCCTTTTAAGAGACAGAAATATTTATCCTTTCTACTATAAATTAATTTTAATTGCAGTAGTCATGAGCTGAGGTCCAATTTGAGCACTGTCAGTTTTTATTTTATTCTTTGGCAGCACACAGCTGGTTAATTTTCCTGTATAATTTTTGTGAAACTGAATCATATTTCAAAATCTGTGCTGTCATCTGCCCCACGTATGTGAAAGGCTTTGCTGTCAACTATTTCCTGTAATAAGAAGTTGTGATAAATGATCCTTTGCTTTTTATCACCCCTTATCAGCAAGTTTGTCATTACTCCCCAGGAATGACCTCAGCTTTTATCATTTATCCTTTAAGTGCTGGTGAAGGAAGGAAAAAGGTGGGGGTGACTAATTTTCCCTGACAGCTTTTTAAAATGTACCTCGTGCTGCCAGCATTATTAACAAGGTTTGATGTAGAATTACAGCAGGAAGTTGTGCTCCTCTCTGCTCTCATGAAACACTCAAAGAGCTTTAAAAAAAAAACCACGCAGGAGAGGGTGGGGAGAAATATTTGAGTTGGTTGGATACAGCAAGAAATTGTGTTAAAATCAGAGTTAAAATCAAAAGTGCCTCATTTCTTGTTGGTCAAAGATGGGGAGTGGGATGTGCCAGGGTCCAGGGACTGGACATGAGGGCAACCAGGGTGGGGTAAGAATTGTCTTGGGCACTGCCCTGGGAGCTGTGGATGCTCTGGGGGTTCTTTTTCAGTCACTTGTGTTGCCTGAGGATTTTAGATTTCTGTTTTTCATATTTGTAATCCTGCAGTTCTTTAGTGTAGAACTCTGAACTCCATGTACAGTGTGAGCTGCTGCTTTCCCATTTTGGTCAGACACAACAATTCCCCTCCAGGCCTGGGAATCAGGGACCCCTCACTGCCTCAG